>PVKN010036834.1:0-11360 GCA_004027915.1 Capromys pilorides | reverse complement strand
AGTAGTTATAAAGAGCACAGTGTGTACACATGATAAATTTTCTAATCTGTATTAGTAGAGGAGAAAGTGAGAGAGAGAGAAAAAAAGGAAAAACAACAACAACAATAATTTTTCTTCTCTTTGTACAAAGAGAGAGTAGTTGTATATATAGTTTAATATTCCATAATTGTAGTGAGATACCGGCGAAACTCGCATTGTTGGAGGCTGTTGGTATAAGCCTCTTACAGCTCATCATTCTGATCTAGCTCTGTGTTCTATGTCTCGTAATTAAGCTTTTCTGTTGGGTGATTGAGGGCAAGTTAAGGCCCGACCTGTACAATTGATCATTCATCTTTTGTATCTTCCAGGGTCAAATCCCCTCAGGATTAACTTTGGAACCATGTACAGTGCATTGTAGAGATGTTGCCAGTGTCAGCCATCGGGACGAGTCACGGCCATTGTTTGACCAGTTTGCTCTCTGTGAAAGCCTGAGAGAATGTCCTCTTTCTAGGTGACTCTCCTTAGGCACACTATCCTTCCTTTATCCCTTTCCTCTGAGGTTTCCAAATCTCTTTAAACAGAAAATTTGGGAAACCTCCAAGTTATGGGATGATACAGCACAGGTTCTCTTATGTCCTGAGTCCTCACTCACCTTGAAGGGATAAGACCAAAATATTGGCTATAATCCTTCTTTTCTCCAATTTTTGGACTGTTGACTTACATTCTCAAACCTCCAGCAGAAAAGCTTCATGATACTATTACTGTATAACATAGATAATTGAGCACTACATCACTGCCTTTCTGAGTATCACACATCCTACACTTAACTTGCAATTGCTACTTTCTGCCCATCATTGATATTCTAACAAATGTCTTTAGAATTTGATAAAAGCATTTACACATTTTTACGCAGATATTTAGAAATCCAAGGGTGTACAAAATTGTAGCCTATCAAGCGTGTGGCATTTTGCCTAGTCTCTTACTCTCCTTTAATACCCTATTTTGTTAATCAACCATTTACTTGAGAGGGGAGTATAGCAGTAACTGAGTTTACATTGGAAGTAGTATACATCTAAAAGACCAGCACAACACACATTCCAATCATAGTTCCAGTGTTGTACGATGCTATCATCAATGTGGAAACTCTTTTGAAGGTTCCTAGGACCAATATCGAATTCATCCTGTGTACATACATAAGTGTATGGTTCTGCTCCTGTTGTGTTTCCTCTCTTTTCTGCTTCCAGTTACTTCATTGTTTAATCCATAAGTTTTGATTTCTATTCAGCTGTGTTATGCCTTTCCTTTTTTATTGGGAAAGAAGAAAAATTTAACAATGGTTGTATTACGTATTTTCATCATCAAATCTGTATAGATTAATAGATATAGGTATGTGAGATTGGTCAAATAATTAAACATGACCACTTTCAATACAGCTTAATTTTTTTAAAAGCTCTTCCAAATGCATTTTATATTTCTGTCACTGTTTTAAAAAATTATAGGCATTGAGGATGCAGAAACTGCAAGATTGGTTTGTACTTCTTAAATGACCAATGGTGTTGAACATTGTCACACACTGAGTGGCCATACCTACTCTTCAGGATATCTGTTCATTTCAGATGCCCATGTTGGGTTTGGTTCTTTTCATTTGGTAGTTTAATGTTGTTTTTTTTGGCTACTTACATATTCTATACTATAATATTTTCAAATCTGTTTTTAATGTATTTAGTACATGGTCTACAGGGTCTCAGTATGTAGATCGGACTCCAGGTGATCCTCCTGTTTTTAGCCTCCCAACTGCTGTGTGTCTTGGAGGTGGGGCCAGCACGGTACACCATGGGTGGCGGACCCCAGCCGCTGCACTCTACCTAAGCAGGTGCTTTAGTCTGCTGAGCAATCTGGCTGGCTCTTTTATGATAGCCTTTTGAGGAACAGCTGGCAAATTGTTTTCCCATACTGTGGGCAGTTGCTTCATGTGTTTGTGGTTTCTCTGACAGTGAAAAAACTTTTTAATAAGATGAGATTCCAGTTGCTGTTGGATTGTGATATTTCTTAGGTACCTGAGTTCCTGTTCTTAAAAACATATGTCTTCAACTTCGCTACCTACTCTATGCACCAGCAGATGAATTTTTTCTGTTTTAATGTTTACATGGTTATTCTCTTCTCTTCCTTTATTTTGTACTGGGTCTGACTGAGAAGCTCAGACTTGTAGTGATCCTACTGTCTCAGCTTCCCCAGAGCTGGAATTACAGGCAAGCACCACCATGCCTGGTTTGGGTGGCTGACACATCATGCCTAGGTTTTTGGGACCAGCAGGGCATGTGGTACCTGGCATCAAACAGGTGGTTTCAGAATGGCAAGGAGGTGCTTAGACTGTCAATTTACAGTCCTAGTCTTTCTCCTTCTTTTTTAAAAATTTTATTTTAGGGAAGGGTGTACAGGGTATTTGGCTCTCTATTAGATTGGACTCTTAGTGTTCTGCCTCTTTACAGCCTCCCAAGTGTTTACAGGTGCGAACAACGAACAACAACGCCAAGTCTCAACTGCTGTCTGAGCATGCCCTCGGGGCAGTGGCAGAATACTTCTTGAATTGTAGTTTAGTACATGAAGATAGATATGGGTTAATTTTAGTCTTTGGCAAACTGAAAGCCAGTTTTTCCAGCACCATTGTTTAAAAGGCTGTCTTTTTTTTTGTTTCCTTCTGGTTAGTGTGCTTGATGCCTTTGTGAACGACAAGGTGTGGCAGTGTCTTTGGACTTGTCTCTGCGTCTTTGAATCTGTTCCATTGATCCTTGGCTCTGATTTTTGCCAGTACCATGAGGTCTTTACCATAGTTCCTTTGCAGCATGACTTCAAGGCCCTGATTGTGATGCTCCCTGGATTGCCTGTGTAGCCCAGAAGTTTTTTGGTATTCTACATCTCTCTGGTTCCAAATGCATTTTAGAATTGTTTTCTGTAACCTTTGTGACATATGTTTGGGCATTGGATTAGCACTGTATTAATGTATGTAATAATTTTGTGAATGAGATCATTTTTACTATATTAGTTTTTTTTTTTTTTTTTTTTTTTTTTAATCTTATGGGCGTGCTTAGCTTGCCCTGTGTCTGGGGCTGGGGGCTGGTGCCGCATATGGTGCCGGGGATCGAACCGTGATACCTGCGGTTGCCTAAGCTTGACTAAGCAGGCACTTTAGACCACTAAGCCATCTAGCTGACCCCTAGTTCTTTAATTTTAAAAAACGTATTTAGTAGAGCAGCTATAGTGTCTCACTATATAGATGAGACTCGTGGTGATCCTCCTGTTTTCCGCCTCCCAAGTGCTGCGATAATGGGCATGTGTCACACTGCTCAGTTTCGACTGAAGTCTCAGCTCAACCTGGGGGTGGCTCCTTTGTCTTTTGTTTGTTTTTAAAGAGTAGTGTAATTTTTTTTTTTTTTTTTTTTTTGCGGATCCAGGGATTTAGCTCAGGACCTTGCAATTCCCAGGCTGGCAATTATGCTGCTGAGCTATTTCCCTGGACCCCGTAGTTTTCAGTTCAGCAGTCCTTTACCTTTTTCTTGCCAGGTATTTCCTTTTATAGATGCTATTGTGAAATGTGTTGTTTCCCTAATTTTCTTCTCAGTGAGTTTGTTATTCTTGTGTAGAAAAACTAGCGATTTTAGGTGGTATTGACATGGTAGCCAGCGAAGCTGCTGAAGTTGATCCTTATATCTAGAACTCTTTTGAGGCTCAAGGAGTCTTTCACGTGGAGTATCACATCATCTGTGAATAGTGACTATTTGTTTAACCTCTTTGTTTCTCGTCATTATTCTTCTTACTTTTCTTTTCTTGTCTAATTGCTCTGGCTAAAGTTTCCAGAACTATGCTGAATGAGAGTGGTGACAGTGGGCACCTGTGTTTTGTTCTTGATTTTGTTTAATTTATGTATGTATGTATGTATGTATGTATGTATGTGTTTATTTATTTATTTATTTGTTATTCTGTGGAACCAGGGTTCAAACTCATGACATTGCACATGCCAGGCAGGCACTTGTGCCAGGGTGCTATCTTCCCAGTCCCTTTGTTCTTGATTTTAGAGTGAAAGGTTTTAGTGTTATTCCATTCAGTGAGTTTCTAGTTCCTAGTTTTGTAGGGAAAACACAAATCCACTATAACATTAATGTCTCTAAGTTCATTGAGAAGGAAAGTTTGTGTTAAGAGTGATTGGGAAAATTTTTATTTCCATCGTCTGATTAAAAAGTTTACAGATAACAACATACATTGTGTTAATTATTTCTATTCTGCTGCTATTTTACTATGAACTTTTGTCATAAATTTTAAAGATATGATTTTTGGCAGTAAGTTTGATTAGTAGTAAAACATTGATGATCAGCTGTTTTATACTGTGTCTTTGTAGTGCTTAAAGAATGATATGTTTTGTGTATCTTTTTATATTTATTTATTGACTGTGTGTGTGTGTGTGCTTTTGTGTGTTCTCAGTTGTTGTACTCAGTGCTCAGGCTGAGAGCAGCATCCTAGGCCTGTGATGTCAGCATGGAGGCAGGGAGCTGCTCTAGGGCACAGCAGGGCTCCTGTGCTGTAATCACTGGGGTGTGAGGCAGGTGTGAGATGCAGATAAAGTGGTGGGAGGAGCCTGGGCCTGGAGCTTGGCAAGGAGAGAAGTGGTCCTGCTCCACAGGGTTCCTGGGAGCCTGTTTCCAACAGGAAGAGTAGGAATGATTGCATCCTGAGGCACCGGTCACCATGTCCAGAGGTTCAACACTGGGAGACACTGGATGAGCTTCTGCAGTGGCTAAGCTAGAGCGCAGGATGGCGCGAACAGTTTTTCAGCCTGTTTGAAAGCAGAAATCCGAGAAAATAATTCCTAAGAATCTGCAGTGCATAACAATCACCAGTAGGGAGCAGCATGAGCCCACTTCTTTATAAATGTGAGTTTAAACATCTTGCATCTCTGCCTGGGGAAATCTCTGAACCTGGGGGAGAAAAAAGCGTCCACTGGGGCTCTGTACTATTTTCCATTGACCTCCTTTTGTGCATTTTCTTGTGTAGATTTTGTCTAGTCGTTGGAAGTGGGCCGTCGTGCAGGCCGAGCACAGAAGCACAGCTGGGACCTCCTAGTCCAAGACAGGTGAGTGCAGAAGAGCACTGTGCTGCAGTGAGTTGCGGATGGGAGGAGAGGTGGGGTGGGTTCTGGTGTCAGGAAAAGCCCTGGGCGCCAGGCTTTAGGGCCCTAGCAAGTGACCTTGCGCAGCTGGTTCTCAGGAGGTGATGCTGCATGCAGGCGTTAGGTTCTTCACAGCTTCAGAGCTCCGAGATGCTGTGAACAGATCTGCACCTCATTTCCCTAGGTCAGAGGCAAATGGATGGATGAAGATGTTGGGCATTATTATGCAATGGGGTTCTACTGATTTTTTTTTTTTTTTGACAGGGGTACAACCTGAGGACCTTACACTTGCCAGGCAGGCACTTGTGTCACGTAGCTATCTCCCCATCCTCCTTACTCAGCTTTAGAAGAAGATAAACTCAAGGTTTTCATTAGTAAATGGATGCAACTAGAGAGCAAACCAATGGGTGAAATTAATCAGACCTGCATGGCTAAGCAGTGTATTGTTGTCCTAGTGTTAGGACCTGAAAGAGTAAAAAAACGTCTAAAATGTACAATCGATGCTGTGAAAGGGAAAGACATAGTGCAAAAAGAAGGGGCACCTGGGATGAGGGAAGGGAGAAAGGAAAGGAGGAAGGGAACAGGTATGTGCACGCGAGGGGTGGCTTGAATAATTGTCCTGCTGATTTCCACTGGTCTTTTGAAATGACCAGTTTCTATTTCTTTCTCTTGCTTTAAATCTTTGTGCTAATTTTCATGCTTATATCTGGAACAAGTTCCTCTCCCTCCAGTCTCCCTGCTCTGTCCCTCTCCCTCCCCCATCTTGTTCTCTTCCTCCATCCTAGCAGTGATTTCTAATCCACTGCCCCCCCGCCCCGACACCTGTGTCTCAGGGACAGTAGTTGGTTGGGGTCTGGTGCAATCTCCAAATCTAAAGTATGTTCCCCTGCAAGTCCTGATTTCCAGCTGCCTGCCAGTGATACTTCTGTTACCTTTCCATAAGGAGCCCTGAGTGTGCCTTCTCTGGGGCTCATTTGCTAACATCATACAGGCTTGGATTTTGTTTATCTGTACCAGCTCATGTCTAATATGGCAACAAACATATTTGTTCTTGTTTAACATGACCAATGTCTGCTCACCTCTCAGAATAGCATTGCTTGGTCTAGAAAAATAAAAACACAGTGACCTGGATAATGGGATCAGAGCTTCTTAATGTTAACTGTGTAAGCTGTGTTGAGGCCAAAGATCGTAAACAGACATCAACCATCCTTATTATCCCACTCTTCATTTCTGTCATCCTACACATAGCTTTGAGGATAGTAGGTGTCGTGGAAAATTTTCAGAAGAGGGAAGAAGCAGAGCATCTAGAGAGTTAGCACTTATCGTGAGGATGAGTGGAGGTGTGAGGTACAGGCCTTCAGGCTAGAAGTATTAAGTCTCCAGGTCTTGTTTGTGTGTGAAATAAGTTTGGAAATAACAATCCTGTGGAGAGTAAAACCCCATGTGACTTTGTGAGTGGTAATGGAGAACAGAGGCAAGCACTGCCTATAAACCTGTGTCCACTTGCTCTCCATGGCTCTGAGAAATATGCTAAGCATTTGTTTGCCCCCTTTGTGTGGAAGCTCTATTCCTTTCACAGCCGCATGTAGTGATATTCTATTCCTGAGCATCCCTACGCGCGGATCCTAAATCTTCTCTCAGCTCAGCCCCACTGTAGGAAGAGGCAGGGTCACAGCGTGGATGCTGCCCTTGCATTCATGCTTTGATCCAAGAGACAGGACAAGGCTGGAATTTCTTCTGACCAGGATCTGGACTCACTGGGGTGTGAGGGAGAGGAATGGGGAATGATCATGGGGAATGTGAAGTTCAAGGTCATGGGCAAACGTCATGAGCCATTTTCACATTGTTGTAATTACTCAGCTAACTTGTTATATTATTATGTTACACAGTGGAGAAATTGCAATGTTGTGATGCCTTCCAAGAGTGTAATCACCAAGCAACACTGTTGTGAAAGATGGGCAGATGCTGGTCCTGTCCTGAAATGAGCCCTGCAGTGTCCAGCAGTCGCACAGAGACTGAGAGGTACGGAGCATGTCCACAGTGTTCTCACTGGGTTGGGACCAGGTGAGAGCAAAAGCAAGGTTAAGTGCAGATCTCACACACGATTTCCAGTTTATTAGTCATTTTGCAGTAAGTTCATGATTGTGTGCTTCCTTTGGTTTCATTCATCTTCGTGAAGGGACAAAATTTTCAGGGCTAAGGAACGTCTGCAAGCTCCATCCTCCTCTTCCTGTGCCAGCGTCCTCAGCTCAGCCCAGGGCCCTGCTGCTCTGCTGTCTTCCTCACTCTGTCCCAACAGAGGCCTCAGCTGCAAGCTGTGGCTCTGGCTTTCCCAGCCTCTGCCTCCCACACTGAGCGGTCTGCGCTGTGCTGCTCCCCAGACAGCAGGGCAGGATGCAGCTGGGCCTCCAGGCAGGGAGGTTTGTGTTCGGGGCTGTAGCACTGTGGGAGGAGCATGTGTACCTTGCCAACAGTAATACACTCCAGCGTCGTCAGCCTCCACCCTGCTGATTGTGAGCTTAAAATCTATCCCTGAACCACTGCCGCTGAATCGGTCTGTGACCCCAGACTCCCGGATGGACACCAGATAAATCATGTGTCGCGGAGCCTGGCCTGGCTTGTGCACGAACCAGTTTAGATAAGATTTCCCATCACTATCCAGGAGGCTCTGACTGGACCTGCAGGAGATGGAGGCCGAATCTCCAGGGCTGACAGACAGGGAGAGTGGGGTCTGGGTCATCACCACGTCTCCCCTGCATCCTGAAATGAGGCATGAGAGGTGCAAATCATGGACGGACATCAAGGCATCTTCATAGTTTTCTCGTTTTGTTATTCTATCAAGAAAACATTCCAATCACCAGGAAACCTGTAGTATTCATGTCAACATCCCCGTCTTTCATTGTAGCAATTTTCATGAGAGGCCACGTCCTGAGTGTTTTAGGAATTCTCTTCATTCACTGATCTATCCTCACACACCAAGGGTGCAAGACAGGGCTGGGTGTACATGCAGAGCCCACGCAGGCAACAGAGGGATCCGAGCACACAGTCTCCCCCTTGCCCCTCCTCATCTCCCCCATCCTCACCAGGGGTCCAGAGCAGCAGCAGCCCCAGGAGCTGAAGAGGGAGCCTCATGGTGAGAAGCTGAGCTGCAGAGTCCTGCCCAGTGCAGGCCAAGTTAGAGCCGGCTTTTATCTCCCAGGTGCTGGGGAAGGTCCTCCCTGGGGCCAGAATGCAAATGCCCTGGTGGGGGCAGCGGGGTGGAAAGGGTGCAGAGCGTGGTGGGAGGCTGCTGGTGGGAGCCCAGTGGTATAAAGTGTGCTCTGCGTTTGGAGGAAAGCAGTGGAGCTGAACTGGTGCTGCCTGCAGCAGTGGGCATGGGGAGTCCCTGGACAATGTGCATCTGCAGCAGGGACCCAGAGCTCAGGGCTCTGCCCACCCAAGACAGGGCTGGAGCCTCTAGGTCATGGCGTGTGTGTCTAGATCAGTCTCTTCCAGGGGAAGTCTCATGCTTCTGCCTCCTTGGTGAGACTGGAGTGACTGTGATGTCCCGGCCGCTCCGTCTCAGCATTTTCTCCATGAACCACATGGAGCAGGCCTGGGAAGCCCTTCTGATGGATGGGGTGAATTATCGACCTTGAAATTAAATGACACAAGAGAACTAAAGTCAAAACAGTATGATACAGAATAAAGTTGTGTTCCTGATTACCAGATTTTGCAAGGTTCATGAATTCTTCCTGTTCTGAGTCCCAAGAAATTGAAGGAGAAAGTTCACTTTATTCACATAATTTCTTCTTCTTTGCGTGGTGAAAACTAAATTATTTTTGTGATTTCGTTACATCTACTAAATAATCTATTTTATGAATTAAATAAGCTGATAAGTACATTTTATAAGTCTACCTAGGGATCATAATCTTCTTAGGGAATCTCTGCCTCTTCCTGATATAACTGGATTCTCTTGCATCCCATTGGCTCTCTTGGTTTCTCACAGCACAGCTCCAATGTGGTGTCCGCCCTTGTGTGTCCAATTTGTGACCCTGAGGAGAGTGTGCTCAGTATGCACACATTAAGCTAGAAATGTCTCAATCTTGTTCTTTTGCGTGTCACCATAGTGGTCCAAAATATCGCAAAAGTGCCACATATTATGTATCTGTTCATCATTTGCAGGCCATTTGGATTGGTCCTAGATTTGGGAACCACACACCTGCTGCTTTCCACTTGGATGTGCTTGTGGCACTGTGATGTGATGTTTTGACTTCTCTTGGTGAGGCTCAAAGTAAGGGAAGTGCTGGGTGGAATGGATTCTCTAGTCTCAGTTTTCAGTAAATCTCCACTCTGATTTCCACGAGGGTTGCTTCATTCCATACCCCCAGTCAGAGTGGAGATGGCTTCTTTTCCCCCCACAGCCCTGTTCTTGCTTGGTTTCTTGACCATGGCTATGAAGGATGGAATCTGTGTTGTATTAGTTTGCATTTCCTAAACAACCAATGGTATTTAACATTCTCACACATTGATTTGCTGTATCTACTGTTGAGGATATCCACTGATTTCAGATGCCCACTTTGGGATTGGCTCTTTACATTTGGTAGTTTGATGTTCTTTTTTGCCTCCTTATATATTCTACACTATAGCATTTTTTTTTAAATTCACTTTTTAAATCTATTTAGTACATGGTCAACAGAGTCTCACTATGTAGATTGGACTCAAGGTAATCCTCCTGTTTTTAGCCTCCCAAATTTTGAGATAACAGGTCCGTGGTGGGACTCAGCATGCTTTTGAGGTGAGGCCGGCAGGACATGCCATGGATCATGGACCCCAGCCACTGCATTCTCCCTAAGCAGGTGCTCTAGTCTGCTGAGCAATCTGGTCGGCCCTCATAAGAGAGTCTTTTGAGGAACAGATAGCAAATTGTTTTCCTGTAGTGTGGGCAGTCTCTTCTTTTGTTGCGTTTTTCTGTGACACTGCAAAAATATGTTAATAAAATAAGAATCCAGTTGCTGTTTGCTTGTGATATTTCCTATGCACCTGTGATCCTGTTTTTAGACATGTGTATCTTCAACTGTCCTAGCTACTCTATGCACCAATAGATTATGTTTTTCTCTTTTAATATTTGCATTTATTTATTTATTTATTTATAGATTATTTTTTTCTCTTTTAATATTTGCATTTATTTATTTATTTATTTATTTATTTATTTATTTATTTATTTATCTTGTAGAGTGTCTTGCTATGTAGCCTAGACTGTAGAGTTCCTCCTGTCTAAGTTTCCCCAGAGCTGGAATTACAGGCAAGCGCCACAGTGCCTGGTTTGGGTGGCTGGCACGTCATGCTCAGGGTTCTGGGACCAGCAAGGTATGTGGTACCTGGCATCAAAAATAGGGGCTTGAGCTTGGCAAGCAGGTGTTTAGTCTGAAAATTTACTGTCCTAGTCCTTTTTCTTTTTTTAAAATTTGGTTTTAGGGAAGAAGGGTGTACAGGGTGTTCAGGGTCTCTCTAATGGGTTGGACTTGTTTACAGCCTCCCAAGAGTTGGAGTGAAGTCGAGCACTACCAGACCCTGTCTCAATTGCTGTCTCATTGTGCCCCAGGGGCAGTGCCCCCCAGCTTCTCCTTGAATTTTAATTTAGTACATGTAGATAGAAAGGGATTAGTTTTAGTCTTTGGCAAACTGAAAGCCATTTTTTCAAAAACTATTGATTAATAGGCTGTCTTTATTTTCTTTGTGGTAAATGAGCTTAGTGCCTTTGTGAATGACAAGGTGTTGCAGTGTCTTTAGACTTGTCCCTGCATCTTTGAGTCTGTTCCATTGATCCTTGGCTCTGATTTTTGCCAGTACCATGAGGTCTTTACCACAGTTCCTTTGCAGGTTAACTTCAAGGCCCTGATTGTGATGCCCTCAGGATTGCCAGAACGTTTTTTGCTATTTGGTGTCTCTCTGATTTCAAATGAATTTTAGGATTGTTTTCTGTAATCTTGTGATATGTTGTTGGAATTTTCTCAAGCATTATATTTATCTATTTAATAGTGTTGTGAGTATGATCATCTTCTTTATGTGTGTTACTATCCAAGAAAAATGGATATCACTTCATTTTATGAAATTATCTTCAATCTCCTTTTGGGGAACAGTGAAATTTTTAATATAGATGCCTTTCACTTTTTATTTAGAAGGATCCCTAGGTATTTCTTATTGTGGTAGCTATTGGAAAATCTGTTGTTTCCCTAGT
>PVKN010036833.1:0-11362 GCA_004027915.1 Capromys pilorides | reverse complement strand
GGACAGGGGCACAACTGGGTTCAGAGAGGGCCTCATGCTCTGGTGCTAGACAGAATCAGCTGAGATGTTCCAGCCACTTGCACGTTTGTGTGCCAGTCCTGCCACAGAGGTTAACAGGAGTCACCAAGTACAGTCCTGTGTGCCTGATGTTAGGTAGGAGGGTCATGACTATGGCTCACTGTGCCCTTGGTATTGGCTTTAATCAAAGTTGTCAGACTCAGGATAGTGCCAGCCTCAAAACAAAACATCCAAAGGACAGAGACAAAACAGCAGCCAGCACACACAGTGATTGCACACAGTGGCCATGGCTACGGGGTCATAGCCCTCGACTCCTGGAAAGGAAAACTGGGTGAGAGAGCCCATTCCTAGTAACAGTTATAAAATAACAGTGACAACCAGAGGCACAGCTTCAATATAAAAAGTCTTCAGGTTTTGCTTGGTGTCATCAATGCTGACTATATGAGAAAAGCAAAGTATAGTTCAGTCTACTCAAAACACTGTTCAAATCACTCCAGACTGTCGCATCACTCATCTGCTCATTGTTTCTCTCTCTTTTTTTTTTGTTATGTATTTAGTACAGGATCTAACTATGTAGATCGGACTCAAGTGATTCTCCTGTTTTCAGCCTCCCAAACACCACCACGCCTGGTCTCAATCCCCATCTCAGCATGCCCCTAGGGCTGGGGCTGGGGCCTGCAAGCTGGGGATCGAACCCCAGTTGCTGCACTCTGCCTAAGCAGGCGCATTAGTCTGCTGAGCTATCTGGGAAGCTATTATTTCTTTGATTAAAAAAATTTAAAATTATTACATAAAGGACTCAGTCAGACAGCTCAGCAGATTAAAGCACCTGATTAGGCAGATGCAGGAGCAGGGATGCCTGGCCCACCCTGCCATTTTACCCACCCCGCCCTGTCCCATCTTACCCCGTGCCTAGGATGCACTGAAATTTCAGATTGAGACTAGGCCAGGCAGTGGTGCGCCTGTAATCCCAGGGTCTGGGAGGCTGAAAAACATTAAGTATTACTATAAGTCTGATCTGTGTAGTGAGATCCTGTACTACATACATTAAAAAAAAAAAAAAAAAGGTTAAATAAAAATATTGGGCTAGACCTAAAAAATATCTCAACAACATAAGTGCCTATCTAGCAAACACAAAGTCCTAAATTCAATCCCCCATACTATAAAAAAAAAAAAAAGGTTAAAAATAAAAATTAGGGGCTGAGGGAATAGCTCAGTGGAATAAGCGCTAGCCTGGCAAGCCCAAGGTCCTGAGTTTGATCCCTGGTACCACCTAAATAAATAAATTAAATAAATGTGGGCTTTTCAAATGCAAGTGTGGATGGCCTCCAGGTAGAGCAGCTACAAAGATGTTGGACTGCCCACCTGGAGAGATACAAAAGGCCATTCTCCGAGAAATAGAGCTCAGTAAAAAACCAAAGACTAAAAATGGTTCTTTCTCTCCACTACAACTGACACTGAAAAAGGTTTTTACATTTATCCTTAAGGTGATTAAATTAAAAGGCTGTATTCATCCTAAACATAAAAACTTTGGGGCTGTGTCTGGTGGTGCATGCTTGTAATCCCAGCACTTGGGAGGCTGAGGCAGGAGGATCAGTGCAAGTTCGAGACCAGCCTGGGCTACAAAAGTGAGCTCAAGGTCAGCCTGAGCTGCATAACAAGACCCTGTATCAAAAGTAAAAAACAAACAAACAAAAAAAAAAAAACAAAGTTTGCTATAAAAAAAAAAAAACACTGTGTTTCCTAAGATTTACAATAATAGGAGTAATTTTACATTAAAATTCTTTTAATTCCTAATAAAGTTGATTGTTTTATAGTCCTAAATTAAAACTGACATAAAAAAAGCTTTGAGGGCTGGCTGCAGTACTGGCCCTGCTCTTTGGGCATGCTGAGCTGGCAAATGAAACTGGGCATGGTGGCACTGTAGCTGTAATCCCAGTTCTTGGGAGGCTGTAAACAGGTGGATCACTATGAGTCCAATCTAGTAGTGACACCCTGAACACTCTGTAGATCCTTCCCTAAAATTAAAAAAAAAAAAAAAAGGTACAAATAAAGGTCCTTACTATTGTTCAGGGGGTCTTTTTGCCAACCTGGCAGATGAACCACCACCTGACCCAGCTCTTGTCTTCTCTTTCTCATTCCTGCTGCCCTTTCTCCCGGGGTACAGCAGATCACACGAGAGTCCAATAGATCCTTACATCTAGTCATGGGTGACAGAATCCTATAAAAGAAAAATACCAAGGAATCCAGTAAACAACTATTAGAACTAAACATTCAGCAAGGATTCAGGACACAAGATACACATACAAAAATCAAACGTATTTCTACAACTAGGAATAATCTAAAACAAAATTAAGAAAGCAGCCAGGCATGGTTGTGTATATGTGTAATCCTAGCACTCAGGGAGCTGAGGCAGGAGGATCACCACAACTTCAAAACCAGCTTCGACTACCAGGAATTCAAGGCCAGCCTGTACTATATACTGAAACCCTGTCTCAAAAAAGAAGATAAATCAGGCATGGTGGCGTATGCGTGTAAACCCAGCATACTTCATAGTCGAAGCAAGAAGATCAGAAATTTGAGTCTTACCTGGGCAATTTAGTAACTTAGTGAGATCCTGTCTCAAAAAACAAGAGAAAACAAAAGGCTAACCTCAGTACTCAGGAGGCTGAGGCAGGAGGAACACCTGGAGTTCAACACCAGTCTCAACTACATAGCAAAATTCTGTGTCGAAAAAAAAATAAAAAGAGGGTTGGGGGTGTAGCCCAGTGTGAAGGCTGTGTTTAATCCCCAGTACCACATATAACAGAAACACAGGAGTAGACATTTTGTACATGTAAGCATAAGACAGCACGAGGGGCCGGCGAGATGGTTCAGTGGTCTAAAGCGCCTGCTTAGGAGGGCTCAGGCAACTGCGGGGGCTGCAGTTTGATCCCCGGCACCACATGCTGCGCCAGCGCCACCACCAGGGCAGGCTGAGCCAGCCACAAAATGAATAAATAAAGAAACAAACAAACACAACAAGCAAACAAATAAAATAAAAAAAAAAAGACAGCACGAAAAAATTTAAAGAGCTAAATGTAAACATACCATACTGGATTTAAAGGACCTAAGTGCCTCCAGTGATCTACAGATTCAAACAGGTTCAAGGTTGGTCCAGGGAGGGCCCCGTAAAATATCTGCTGGAAGAAGAAGACAAAACTCAAGGGCTTGTGAGATAGCTCAGTGGACTAAGTCCCTACCAGGATTTGATCCCCTGTACCACATGCCACACTGGCCAAAGAGAGCCTGGACATGGCATCACACTCCTGCAATCCCAGCACCAGGGAGGCTAAAAACAGGAGGATCAACTATAAGTTCGAGATGCATAGTGAGACCCTGTACAAAATACATAAAGGGGGGGTGGGGCAGAGATATAGTTCAGTGTCACAGAGCCTATCTGGCAAGCACAAGGTTCTTTTTTTTTTGGTGGAATCAGGGATCGAACTCAGGACCTTGAACTTGACAGGCAAGCACTTGTGCCCCTGAACTATCCCTCCAGCCCCTAGCACAGGGTTCTGAGTTTGATTTCTGGTAAAAAAAAAAAAAAAAAACACAAAATCTAGAGCACATGGGAGTCACAGACCCAGCAGTAAGAGGGGGGCAGAATCTGATGGCCAAACTGTGAAACTACTGATACACAAATCCTGCTCCATTAGCCCCCTTATAAAGCTGGTGCTTAAGGTCTGGGAGAAAGCTCAGGGGCACATGTGCCTGCCTGGCAAGTGCAAGGTCCCCGGTTGGGGGGCAGGAAGCTGGTGTTTGGCTGGGAGTGGTGGTGCACACCTGTAATTCCAGGACTCGGGAGACTGAGGTAGAAGGATTGCTTCTCAAGGCCAACCTGATCTACAAAGTGAGTTCTGGACCAATATGAACTACACAGGGAGACCCTGTCTCAAAAAAAAAAAAAAAAAAAGCAGCAACAAAACAAAAACCCCACAGCTGTCTGGCCTAACTGGGCTGCTCTATGAGGCCAAGAAGACACAAAGCCCAGTCCTAGCATCCACAAGGCAGAGCTGGTCTGGTCTCAGGTACTTACTCAGCGAGCTGATGAGGGCAAAGTTCTCCAGCATTACATCACGGTACAGGTTCCTCTGGGCCACAATGATGAGCCCCTGTGCCTCCTGCGAGACATGCAGGGCCACATCCTCGAATACCAACATCAAGCCCTGCAGAAAGAAGGCGAGCTGAGATGAGGTCAATAGTGGGCAGAAAACAGACGCGGCCAGAGGACGCCCTCAGCATGTGTTTAGGCCTGCAACCGCCCACTGGGCCTCCCCGATTCCCCCACCCCGTCTCTCCCTTTCCCCAGATCCCTTACCTCGGAGGATTACGGGGCCCTTGGTGTCCCTGGTGCCTTTGGTGTTGCTACTGGACACTGCCTCCGGCCCAGGCGACATCAGCCCTGACGGGCAGGCGCGGCCGGCCGATGCGCTGGGCCCGGTAAGGCCGATCCTAGCTCCCGCCTGCCGGGTTCCTCCTTCGCCCCGCGCCTGAGCGCCCTCCCCACGGTTCCGGCGCACCGCGCTCACCTGCGCCGCGTGGGCCATGGGGCGAGTCGCGCCCCTCGGCCCAGCCACCGCAGTTAGCGAAGGCCGGACCCCGCGCCTCCGCTCTGAGCGCAACCCCAGCCTCAGCCAGACCGAGTCTTAACGGCGCCGGCAAAGGCGCGGCGGCGAGGCCTCCTCCCAGGGCGACCTGTGACGCAGTCCCGGGAACCCACCGCCAACAGCGGACAGAAAAATCGCGCTCGGCGACGGAAGTCCCGGCTCGCTCCTTCAGCCGGTGCTAACGTCACTTCCCCTGCTGCTCGGCGGCGGAGCTTACGCGTTGCCAGGGCAACAGGGATCGCGGCGAACCACATTTCCCATAAAGCACAGCGCCTCGCGCCGCACAGACGGGCTAAGGCCGGCGCCTGGCATCCTGTTCTCGCTTTGGCGGGATTTTGACTCCCGGTGGGGACTTTGTGGGTATCTGGCTTCTGTTCCCTGTCGCGCCCGGGACTTTGCTCGGGTCCAGGAGACCCACGTAAAGGAGGCTCGAGAGTTGAGGAAGTTCCTCCCCGTGCCTCCGGCGCGCCCGGACCGCCGCGACTGACCTCCCCAAGTCCCGGGCGGCGATGGTCCAAGGTCCACAGCGGAGGGTCCGTCGGGCTCCGTCGCTGCCTGCCCCGAGCGCGTTCGCCTCGTGACGGTCGGTGGCTCGATGTGCGCCAGAGCCGGGGTCGAGCGTCCCAGGCCAGCGCTGTGTGCCGCTGCGGAGCGCGGGTGGACGGGATCTCGGAGTGTCTTCAGTGCCCCGCGCCGACTCCGTGGAGAGAAGCAGCATCTGGCCACTGGCTTCCACGTCCATCCAAACCAGCTGTCTGGTTTTTCCTTTGCTTCTCCAGTGTTGCAGTTCGTGTTCAAGGGAAGAGCACACTACCTCCACTCCCAAGTGGCTACATGGGCACCCTCGCACTTTCTACCCAGGGGTGGAGGGTGCCCAAGGGGTGGGGTCAGAAGTCTAAACCCTAAGAGCTGATGCTGTCCAACTCAGTCCCTTCCTCTGAAATGCCAGGCACTGGCCGTCTAGATGTGGCTGTGGAGCCTCTGGGAGCTTATCCTAGACATGAAGTCCAGGGGTTTTGCAAGTGGGGCTTATTCTCACCACTGGGATCTGTCAGGGGCCTGGTTGGCCTCTCCTGGGCAGAGTTTTACAAACCAAATGTCCTTCAAAAGTCTGGCGGCATGGGGCTGGGGAGATAGCTCCACAGCATAAGTGCCTGCCTGGAAAGTGCAAGGTTGTGAGTTCAAACCCCGGTCCCGAAAAAAAAAAAAAAGCCTGACAACAGTATGTGTATCCCACCATCAACAGTCATGCAAGGTGAACTCAGAACCAGCTGTAGTAACGACATGGTGCTGGGTGTCTGTAATTCTAGTACACAGGGAGGCTGAGCAAGAGGATCACAAGCTTGAGTGCAGCCAGGACAACTTAGTGTCCTGTCTTTTAAAAAAAAGCTGAATATGTAAGTTGTTAGTAGTGGGTTTGTTCTGAGTCAGGAGCTCGCAGTATATTGTAGGTTGACCTTGAATTCACTACATAGTCCAAGCTGGCCTCAAGTTTACAGTGCTCCTCCTCCTGCCTCAGCTTGCGCCACCTCACCTGGGATAGGTATGTAGCTTGTTGTAAAAGCCTGGGCTCCACCCCACTACTACCCTGCCCTCAAAAAGCAGCTATTACAGTCCCAATGGAGATCTGGCCCTGGTGACTATCTTCAAGGATGTGCTCTTTATACACCCAGCCCTTGGCTTAGCCCCTCTTTAAGGCTCCCTGTTGATTTTCCACCCTCTTGACAGCTCTGGAGTTCAGTCCCTTGGCTGTGCCCCTTTCCTCTCCCCTTCTCTGTTCTTAGAGCCCACGTGCCATGTTCACCTCTCCTTAACATGCTCTGACCTGACTACGTCTCTACAGCCATCTTCTGTGGTGACACCTTAGTGTTCTTGCCAGTGGAAGTGAGCAGAGGTGGGTCTCCCCTCAGCATATAGTCAGTAACTGTGGACTAGTCCAGGCTGGACTTTTACCAGCCTATTTGTTTTCCACAAGATTTGAGAATAAACTCCAAGTTTCTCTAGCTGGAGCAGTGAAAAGCACTGATTTATGGGCTAGATCACTTTGAAACCAGTAATGGTACAAGAGGTCCAAAGAGGCCTAGTCTCAGAACTACAAACAGGGACAGAGTTGAGCTATTCTCATGTCTGAACTGTGGTTACCTGGTACAGGGTCTCACCAGGGTTCTTGTCCTAAAAAGGAATTGAGATACCCAAAAGCAGCAAGATGAAAACTTTGAAAGAGAAAATTATAGGGGCTAGGGAGATAGCTCCGTGGCACAAGTGCCTGCCTGGCAAGTGCAAGGTCGTGAGTTCGAACTCCAGTCCCACCGAAAAAATTATAAACACACGCCATGGAGTGGGAGTGGCCAGTGAGAGGAACCCACAGCTCAGGGGGCTTGGTGTTGAGTTTTAAGCCATAGGGGTGGGATGGGGTTGTTATAGGATGTCTCTCCTGCCAACGAGCAGCTCAACTCAGCCCCTCCTTTGGGCAGTGGACTTTTTGACATTTTATAGTCCTTAGAGGAACTGTCAGCCAAAGCACACAGGAGGATGTCAAATCTGTAGTCAATGACATGGTAATTAGGATCGGTGCAGCCTCCCCTGGGCACTTACCCTGGTCTTATGGTGCATAAGCTAAGTTACCTGGATCCTGTGCCAGAAAGGGGTGGGTGCACAGCAGCCTGCCTCTGTATCTCTCGTGTCTGAGTCCCGAGGTCACCACCCTTGCCACTTTATCTTCCTGATCCCGTGCTGAACAGTCACCTTCATAGCTA
Organism: Capromys pilorides; assembly: GCA_004027915.1. Lineage (NCBI taxonomy): Eukaryota > Metazoa > Chordata > Mammalia > Rodentia > Capromyidae > Capromys > Capromys pilorides. Next base: position 3,939 of record PVKN010036833.1, on the reverse strand, counting down.
CTCTGACTACTATGCCCTGGCTCTCCCCACCTCTGTCCTCTTACAATCTGGTTTAGAACACTGGCCCCTGTTGAATGTCATAGGGTGATACACATCCTTAGTTATTGAGAAACTGTTGCCCTGTGAGGAAGGTTTATTCCCTGCAGTGGTTAAGGCAGAAGTGTGAAAGATCCACCTTGCGGGATCCTCAGAGGCTGTGGCTGTTCCAGGTAACAGGCTGGGGGAACAGCACCAGTCTGATCCTGGGCCTAATCAGAATACCTGGAAAACTCTCAGTTTTCGTCTGGCATTATCTTCTTGGGCCTTCCTTGGGTTTCACTTTCCCAGCTCGGATTCCCTGGGGACTGCAGGGTCGTGATGAGATAATGGGCCTTATGAAGGAGAGACCAGGTGATTGGATATGGCGGGCTTGCCAGGTAGCTCAGTTGGTTAAAGCATGTGATTGGGCAAAGTCTCTCTGGCACTGGGGGCTGCAGTTGATCCCCACCCCCACATGGAGCATGAGACCTGTCCTTAAGGCAACCTCAGCCATATATATATATATATATATATATATATATATATATATATATATATGAAATCTCTGGTGTCACATGTGGAGTTCAATGAAGGCTTTCTGTGTGGCGGTGCTCCCACTGCCTTTCTCTCCTGTGAATGTTCTAGTGCTGGTGCAGACAGGAGATCCTGCTATAGATTTTCCTCCTCACTGCACTCGTAAGGCCCTGCTCCTCTGTGGGCACTCTGGAACTGATGAGGCTAGAGTCCTGGCAAAAGCATCTTGCACATTGCATGCACTTGTGAGGCTTTTCTGCAATGTGAGCTTTCCAGTGCCAAGTGAGGGTAGGTGAGAGGCCGAAGGTGTCTCACTTGCTGCATTCACGGCCCCCCCACCACGTAAACTCTGAGGCTGGACCAGTGTGAATTTATGGAGAACGTCTTCCCACATTCACTGCACCTGTAACATGTCAGTTTTTTGTGAACCTTTTAACCATGCTCAGTTTAGACAGAGAACTAAAGGCCCAACTGGGTTTGGTGGTGCACACCTGTAATCCCAGCCCTCAGGAGGCTGAGGCAGGAAGCTGGCTGAGTTTGAGACCAGCCTGAAATGCATGGTGAGACCACAAAAAAGAAAAAATATATAATGCACTCTCAAATTCCTGAACTCTCAATTCAACACAGTGTAAGAAATACAGAACCTCCATGGCAAATCTAGAAGAAAAGTCTCACTTTTCATAGCCATGGGGCCTGGGCTGGAGAGGTAGCTTGGTAGAATAAGCACTTGCCTGGCAAGCGCAAGGGCTTGAGTTCAATCCCCAGTTCCGCAAGAACAAACAAACCAATTCATAGCCATGGAGCAATGTTGCTAAAAATCAAACACAAAATTCAACTTGTGCAGGTTAGTGATTTACGTCAGCTGAAATTGCAGTTTCGGTACTAAGTCGGGCTAAGTTCCTCATGTGTATGTTTGAGCACTGTCTGCTAAAGGGTGGGGGAGTTAAAAAAAAAATGGAAAGTAAAACTCAAGAGTGGGAATCTCTGGTTTGAGCCAAAAATGAATCCCAGGTCATGGGAGCCTCTCTCACCAGCAGAACAGCTTCCACTGTGGCGACAACCCATCCTCCACTTCAAAACCTGTAGTGACCTCACAGAAGGCCAGTGCCCACTGCACGTAAGAGCCAGCAAGGCTTTCGTACTGCTGCTGGGTGTGGACCAGGTTGAAACCCAGCTCATCCCGTTGGGGGAGTTCCACATCACACCTCAGGAGAAAATGCTTTCCACAGGACGGCCTTTCAACACTTTCCAAAATGTAGCTAGGCACAGTGGCACACACCTGTAATTCCAGCACTTTGGGAAGCTGAGGCAAGAGGATCACCAATTTGAACTCATCCTGAGCAACTTGGCAAGACCTTGTCCCCCACCCCACCCCCAAAAAGCTAGCGTGCTGCAGGCTCTAGTACTTTTAGTTCCCATTACCAAAACAACAACAATAAACAAAAACAACGCTAAAGAACTTGGGTGGGAGTGGATTCTAAGTCAAGGCCCATGAAGTTTAACAAACTAGGGTGAGCGGTTGGCATTTTAGCTGAAGCACTTGAGGATGCTTAGCAAGTGAGATCTTGACTCAGTGGGCCCAGATGTCAATGGGTAGGAGTTGCAGCACTACCCAAGTATGGGAATGGGTTTATCATGATACCCACAGTCCTGTGCTGAACAGTGGTGCCCAGGCTCTAACCTGCAGATCCTGTGAATGTTATCTGACATGGGAAAAATTATTTGGGAGATTTAAATTTTATTTAAATAATTGAAGTTGCTAATTGTGGGGCCAGCCAAATAGCTCAGTGGATTAAAGTGCCTGCAAGCAGGTTGTTATGGTTTGTATCTAGTTATCCCCCTAAAGCCTCATGTAAATCATGGGGCTGTCAAGCGCATGGCTGGAGGGACGGGGCCAAAGGACAGGTGGGGGGGGGTGTTTGATGAGCGTGTAGGAGAGGCACCATTAAACTGACAGCACGACTCCCCTCCAACACCCTCCCTCCCCGGGTGACGGTCTCTCTGGAGGTATGGAGCAGATCCTGAACACGGTAGCGCCCCAGCCTCTCCTCTGGGCCCTGTAAAACAGGGGCAGCATCTTGAAATCTCCAGGAACTGTGAGTTAAATAAACTTTTCCTTTCCTAAGCTTGTGTGTCAGGTATTTGTCCCAGCAAGACAGAGAAAAGTCAATAAGACACAGGTTCAGGGGCCAGGGGTTTGATCCCTGGCCTGCCGTGCTGGCCCCGCCCCTGGGGTGTGCCTGTAATCCCAGCTCTTGGAGGCTGTAAACAGGCAGATCACTACAGGTCTGATCTAGTAGTGAGACCCTGAACATCCTGTAGATCCTTCACTAAAATAAATTTTTTTTTAAAAAAAAGGCCTAGTCTAAAGTTGCTAATTGTACCCTAGATTATCTAGGTGGGCCTACCCTAATCACATGGGCCAATAAGGGAGATAAACCAGATGCAGCAGTGTAGGCCTACAGTCCCAGCTAGTAGGGCTGAAGCAGGCAGGACCGAACTGCAAAATGAACTGCAGTGCCAGTATCAGAGACCTGAAAGTCGAGAGAGTAGCATTTTCCACATATTCCCATGTAACTCACTAGTCAGCCTGTGCAGAAGTTAGACTGGCTGTGGAGAATGACCCAGGACTGTATAATTTAGTCCAATGGTGACTCCAATTATGGCTACTGTCCCCAAAGTAGTGTTTTTACTGAAAAAAAGTCAGACCCTGCATAGCATGCAGCCACTGAAGTGGCCTTTTCTCTACGCTGTTTCCAAAGGATCACCAGGACCATTTGTTTCACAAGGTCAGAGCACCAGAACCCTTCACATGGCTGCCTCTGTCCTGTCCTCTGTCCTTCTTCTCTCTTCCGTAAGACAATACAGTACACAGAGCTCTTGATCATCTTAACATTCCAAGGGCCAGCTAGATAGCTCAGCAGACTAAGTTCCTGCTTAGGCAAAGGGTGGTGGTGGGGACCTCCCCAAGTGCACTGAGCCGGCCATTGAGTCCAGGCTTGGTGGTGCACACCTGTAATTGCTGGACTGGGGAAGCTGAAAACAGGAGGCTCACTGTCAAGTCCAAGCTTCATAGTGAGATCCTGTAGCCAATACATTTAAAAAAAAAATTCCAGAAACATCACATTGGTTTACTTCATGGATGACATTATGCCGAGCAGATCTGATGAGCAAGAATCAGCAAGTGTAGGGGCCGGCGAGATGGTTCAGTGGTCTAAAGCGCCTGCTTGGAGGGCTCAGGCAACTGCGGGGACTGCAGTTCGATCCCCGGCACCACATGCTGCGCCAGCGCCACCACCAGGGCAGGCTGAGCCAGCCACAAAATGAATAAATAAAAAAGAAACAAACAAACACAACAAGCAAACAAACAAATAAATAAATAAATAA
>PVKN010036832.1:0-11361 GCA_004027915.1 Capromys pilorides | reverse complement strand
TATATACATATATATATATATATATATGTATATATATACATATATATACATATATATATATATATAAAGAAAGCATCTCTTCAGATCTCAGTATACTTAAGAAAATAGGTTAAGAATATATACACACATATGTGTTTCTGGTTAGCTCCAGAAATTATCTTCCAACCACCATGCCAGAGCTCTAGGAGCAGCATCTTCTATCCTGGAAGGTCAAAGCACCTTGGGGCAGCAAGATGGCTTAGTGGTCTAAAGCGCCTGCTTAGGCAACCCCAGGGACCACGGTTTGATCCCCAGCACCCCATGCTGCACCAGCCCCACCCCCTGGCCACAATAATAATTAAAAAAAAAAAAAACAAAAAACACCAGAGGACTTTAAATCAGGCCCTCTGCTAGCCTAGGCTTCGGGCAAACACCTGACACCCAGAGTATGCTCTTCCTGAGAAGGGGCCTTAGATGCAGACTTGATACAGGTTTAGCCAACAAATGGTAGCCAGACACAGGAGGGCCTGTCTCCTAAGAGGGTGGGAGTCAAGTTGCTTAGACCCAACCATTCTAGTGGTGAGAAGTACAACATACCCACCTTCCTGTACCTTATAAGCTTCAGCAGCATTTCATATGCAATGCACAGAGATACCAACTATAGAGAGATATACAGGTGGTTGTCTAATCCTGCTCTAATACCCCACCATCACACCAAACCTTCTGCTCCAAAATCTTTCAATGATAGCAACCCAGTTCCTTCAAGCTCCAAACCATGCTCAGGCTAAAAACAACACTGTTCCTGATTCCTTGCTTATCAGCAAATTCTATCTGCTCCATCTGCAGAGATATCCAGAATCCAGATCTTTTCAAACTGTCAAGAGTATCAGTTCCTAAAGAAGCCCAAGTTGGAGCCAGGTATGGTGGTGCACGCCTGTTATCCCAGCACTTGGGAGGCTAAGGCAGGAGGACCAGTGCAAGTTTGAGACCAGTCTGGGCTACAAAAGTGAGCTCAAAGCCAGCCTGAATTGCATAGCGAGACTGTCCCAAAAAGACCAAAAAAAAAAAAAAAAAAAAAAGCCCAAGTCACCCACCTCACACACAGCCCTTCGGCTCCCATCCAAGGTCCTGCAACACAAAGCCCAATGTGATCTTCCCACATTTCTCTGACCTCATTTTCTGCTTCATCACTGAGGTCTAGCTATTCTCAGGAACTTGGCATTTGCCCTTGGCCACAAGTTCTCATCCAGATGCTCCATTCCTTCAGTTCAAGTGTCACTTTCTCAGTGAGGTATCATCCCCTGATCCCAAGCCCCATCAGTACTCTGATCCTTTTGCCTGCACTCCTGCCCTGATCCCGAGATCACACGATGCTGTTTGCTGTCTAATGTTGTCTCCCTGAATTCAACAAAATCATGAGAAGGGGGTGATGGGCTGTGTTCCATGCTTACTGCACCATGGGTCAAGTTTTGGACTTGTGTTAGCACTAAGAAGCCTGGCAGGAGTGGAGGAATGAAAAGGGCCTAAGGAACAAGCTGTACTCCTGGTACACTTCTTCTTTGTCCAGGAAGCCTATTCCTGATAACAGGCTCCTTGTGGCCTTGCTGGGAGTCCCTGAGGAACTATACTCAGAAAGAGGAGGGAGGGTATCATGGAGGAGCTAGCCCCTTCTACAAGAAGCTCAGCCACACAGTCCCTGTGCTAAGTGCCAACAGTACTTAGTGGAAGATGAGAAGGAATTACAAATAATCAAGCAAAGCTCCTACAGCTGGTCCTCAGTTTGCCTTCAGGCACAAGTGATGGTAGTATGTGAGGTCTGGCCTGAGGAAATTACCATGCTCCCCTCAGCCTGTCTGACTCAGCCAAACTGGAAGAGCCAGAGAGGCACACACCCTCCTCATCCTGGGTAGGGAATGCCCTGTAAGGCTCCTGGTGATAACTCGGTTCTTGAACAGCAGCAAAGCACATATCAGCTCTCCAAGCTGCCAAATTTCTACCACGCCTCCCCCATCATGTTTCCTGTTTGCTATCCACCATCCAGGAAAGCAGCCAAGAAGTGCTTTTTCCATCACTCCTTGACCCCAACTCTACTATTCCTGGCTGCCAGACGCCCACATTCAGCTAAATGTGGAGCAGGTTTGCAGCTCTAGGAGGTATGGCAAGGAGCTTTTCCTGCCCCATGTCAAAAAGTACAAATAGCTCTGCACCTCTTCCCTTGACACACACCAATATCAGGCACTGAGAGGTGGCTAGTGGGAAGGCAGCACATAGTCCTCCTATGTGGCACCCACAAAGCATCCTTACAACTGCTTCCCTGAAGTCTGAACCTGCAGACTAACAGACCTTCTCTCAGGTCCTTTGGAGGGCTAGCACTGGCTATAACTGGCAGTTTAAAAAAAAATGTGTGGTTTTGCATTATTCTAGTCTTTATTCTTGTTTTAGACTAGTTTTAGTTTTTTCTCTCAAGCATGCAACAGGCAATGAGGAAAGAAAACAAAACACATCTGTAACCAGCACAACATCTCAGCATCCCTAACACCAACACCAATGATCTGGTTATTGCAATGTGTCCCATGATTCCCCAACTTCCCTGGTGTTCTTCCTCTGAGGAATTTGAAAACCCACGCCTATGTCTTAGGGCCTCAGCACCACCAAAGAAGGGTGTGGGAAAAGGAGTGTAAGGGTCATAGTCGAGTCTACAGGGTAAAGCACTGTCTAGTCTTTAGGGAAAAACACGTGAGAGACAGTTTGGCAAGTGTCAAGATGGGTCCCCAGAGGACAGCACTATTCTTGGTTTCTTTTAAACATAGCTGAGGATGCAAAAGATCCGCACTCTTCTTCAGCCAAGATCTTTACTAAGTAGAAAGCTCATATCAAAACCCGACCACACAGCAGAGCTTCAAAGACACAAATATTACACCATGAGAGAATTGTCCAGGGAACCGGGTTACATGCTCGACTAAGCAACAACTAAGATCTCAGCATCCACATATGAAATGGAAGAGGAACAAGAGAAAAGGTCCAGTAGACTCTTAACTTTACACATGGTAAAAAAGATGAGTTAAGGGCCAGGGATACAGCTCAGTGGCACAACACCTGCCTGACAAGCCAAGATCCTGAGTTCTATTTCCTGTACAAAAAACAAAACGAAAAGAGAAGTCTAAAAATAAAAATCCTTCTATTTCCTCTACAGTTCACTTCACTGTATTTGTACTTGTTTTCCCTTCTATTTCTGAACTGTCCCATTTACAGTGCAGTTTAAGGTAGCTGCTGGAACAACACAGAATCACAATTAAACACCACAACTCTTACCATTTCAAACACAGCTGTTTCTGCTCTGCCAGGGAGCTCAGCAAGGCTACATATAGCAGACTGACTAAAAGGTACTAAGGCTCCCACTCTACTACTTGCAGCTCCCAGTTGGATCGACAGGCCAAGACACTCCTATTCAGCTAAGAGCATGGTTATATCTGCTGCTAATGCTACTTTCCTAATCACAGCACACTTGTGAAGAGAAGTCTTGTAAGGGGCTTCTACTCAGCAGCACTGGCAAAAACATAATGATAAAGTGTATGGAACATTTGAAACTGGAAAGAATTACAGAAAAAGGCACAAGTAAAGACCTGCAGGCATGTGAGCAAGAGTATGAGGCTTGGCCACCAAACTTACTCCCATTTTTCTAATCTTATTAACTCTGACAACCCATAGAAAGCCAAAATAACTGCTAGCTATGGAGAAAAGGAAACCAGGGGATATTAAAGCCTTTATAACGTCTGCCCAGCTCAGAAGTAGCTGCTATCCTTACATCAGCTGACTTTAGATCTCCAGAGCACGGTCTGGTTCACACAACAATACAGAGGAAAATATATCCATGTCAGTTTCCACGTGGACTTTATTTCACTCTCCTAAGCCCCTGTTCATCTACTAGCCTTTTCCCTCTGAACACTATGCACTGAGAATGCTGCCTCTTTATGAACTAACCAAACTCTAAACTCTGTAATGTGAAGACACTGAGGGCCACCACCAGGAACACTCCAAGAGCCATTAATAGGCCTGGATAAGTCTCTGGAGCACACTAGGAGGGAAGCTCACTATGCCTGCCTGACCTCCCACCTCCAGTACTGGGGGAAGCCAATAAATTTCTCACAGCAAGAAGTAAGCCAAGAGCCACACTAAAATCTGTAAAGAAGAGGGAAGAGAAAGGTTTGACCTCGTTTTTTAAAGTCTGCAGTTTTAAGACTAAGGGCCTTGTTTTAAGATTTTTAGTCCTAGTTTCCTATAAATTCTACTCCTATTTTCAGAGTGGATAATGATTTGATCTGAAAATAACTCTGTAAGAAAACACTCTCCCCTGGCCTTATCAACACCTCATGCAGCCAGGAGAGCCCATCCCAGTCTGCAACAAGAGATAGATACTCCTGCCAAAGTCCTGTGTCCTGATGCAATGACTATGCAGAGGCTGCACACTTTTATCTTTTACACCCAAGATGGACTGTATACATGTTTATCCAATTCCCCTTAAGTTTCAGCATCTGAGAAAAAATGTTAACTCCCAATTTTCAGCTAATAACTGAAAGTTTGGTTTTTTGGTTGTTCTGGTCATGTTTTTCCCATCCCAGAAGAAAGGCTCCATAACACACTCTGTTCATCTGGTTCCACACAGGGGCTGGGCTTCTTACTACTATGGTGGGATGCTACATGACCCAAGGCATATCAGTGGGCTATAAGGGGCTTACCTTGAAATTCTGAACAAAACTGTATACTCAAATGCATTTTTAAAAACAAGGACAGTATTTCAGAATACTTGCAGGAGCACCACAGGCCCAGGCTTGCTCTGAATAGTGAGCAGTATAAGACTTCACATTAAGCACCACCTATCTAGCCACACCCTGGGCAGTATTATCCAAGCTCTGAGCTTGCCAGACCTGACTACAGGTCCTGTTAACTCACAGAACCATTCAATAAACTAATTCTTCACCCCCATGGAACCTACATCATGACTTCTACCATTACATATCCTTTAACAATCCCTGGACAATCCCTTTTACATAATGAGCACAAGGGCTGTGTTGCAAAAAGTGAAGCAACATCTCTGCCCTCCTGAAGGATGCAATTTAGTGGTCACAAGAATGAGTGAGATGTTGTCACTGAGGTCATACAGCTCCATGGGGAGAAAGAGATACTGAGACAGCTGGGGTAGCTTCTTGCAGGATTTACATTCCCAGCTTATGCTCACAGATGCTTAGGTGCCAGGGAACAGGGCCACCAGTCTACCTAGCCACACCATTACCCTGGTTTGTAATTAAAATAAGCACATCCAAAACAATTCCTTTGAGACATTCCACTCCACTTTTTCTAATCTCATTAACTTTGACAGCTTTATTTTTGTACTTTTAATTTTTTTTTTTAATTTATATATTTGGTATAGGGACTCACTATGCAACTCTGACTCATAGTGATCCTCCTGTTTTCAGTCTCCCCAGCACTGGAATTACAGTTGGGCACTACCATGCCTGGTCTCGGTAGCTTGGGGATTGAACTCTGTTCCCTGTGCCTGCCTAAGCAGGTGTTTAATCTCGTCAACTATCTCACAGGCCCTCTGACAGCTTCTTTTCTTTCAGTTCTGCTCTGAGAAAACCTTTGCAGGGACCTGCCAGAAAGTCACTTTCAGAAGAAAAAGGCTGGTATGTACTACCTGATCAACAGTTTGTACTTGTCTCTCCTCAGTGTGGATGGGGCAGGCCCTAAAGGCCAGCCACATACCTAGTGGAATGAACATGGAGAGAAGTCCACAGGTCACAGGGCTCTTGAGTAGGTACTATTGCCAGCAATAGGAAGAGGTAGGTACAGAGGAGGGCAGGAGTACCAGGACTTCTGCCACAAAGAAGTCCAGCTTCCAGTATCCCTAGGCCAGGCTCCATGATGCCAGGACTAGTTGGGTGGGAGTCACCTGGAGGGAACACCATCCTGGACACTGACAAATAGGATGCCCAGGCAGAGGAAAAATACAAGAGAAAGCCTAGGACTCTTTTATCCCAAAAGTTCCATCTCTTGCTCTCTGAATTATGCAACACACTAGATGACTCTTGGTCATCTCTATCTCTGAGCAGCTGCCCTACAGATCATAGAAGCAATCAGCTGGATAAGATGTTGATTCCTTTCACCGCAATCCAAACCTAAGAAATCCCAGTCCATTCTTTCTTTAGAAATAAAGATCACTGGTTTGCTTTTTCATTCTAGGCTAACCTAAACTTTGCTTGCAGTTTAACTCTAGTTAGTTGAGGTACACAGACTCCTATTTAGAATAAGGTGACAGCTGGCAAGGAAGAGATTGCTGATACCAGCCAATTCAAGACAAGAAGTCAACAATGCACTCACTGCAAAGAAAATGTCAGTGAGACAATGTGAGAACAAAGACATGGTCCACAAAGGACCACAAAGCTCCTGCTTTAGATCAGGACTGAAGCTGTACTGAGGAGTCTCCCAGAGCAGAAAGGATAGAAAACTTTGGCAATGGCTGTTTGTCTGACATCTCTAACACCTGGGAGGCCCACATCCAGAGGTCACCAAGAAACAAAGAACTATCCATTCCAACTAACATCAAAACTCCCTCACTGGTAAGGCACCTATATTTCTCTCTCTCTTTTTAAAATTAATTAATTAGTTTATTTATTTATTTATGCTATGGCCGGCTCAGCCGCCTTGGGGTTGGGGCTGGCCCAGCATGTGGTGCTGGGAGTCGAACAGCTGTTCACACTTGCCTAAACTTAACTAAGCAGGCACTTTAGACCACTAAGCCATCTCACTGACCCCTGTATTTCTCTATAAAAGATGGCACAAAAAATTTGAGCAGGGGCTGGGGAGACAGCTCAGTAGAATAAGCCTGAGTTCAATCCCCAGTTCCGAGGGGAAAAAAAAAAAAAGAGAGAGAGAGAGAGCACTGAGCAGAACACACACAGAAATAAAAATACAGATAGTTCAAAGATGTGAAGAGATGTATAAATACATGAAGATAACATAGGACCAAGATATCATTCTCCTTCTCCTATATCAATTAAAATTAAAAAGTTCACCAAGGGGCTGGGGAGTTAGCTCCATTGCACAAATGCCTGCCTGGCAAGTGCAAGGTCATGAGTTTGAACTCTGGTCCCACCCAAAAAAAAAAAAAAGACTACATTTTGGGGCTGGGGAGATAGCACTGTGGTACAAGTGCCTGATTGGCAAGTGCAAGGTCTTGAGTTCGAACTCCAGTCCCGCAAAAAAAAAAAAAAAAAGTTCACCAAGACCCAGTGTTGACAAAACTAAGGGGAAAGGCACCCCATGTATTGCTGACACACATCTAAATTGAGGCAAAACCCTAGAGGGAAACATGCATTTTACCCACTGATAATGCTTTAGAAATTTATTTTAGGGACACATGCACGCTAATTAGCACATATAAATGACTAAGTAGCCATCTAATAGTGGCCAAAGGCTATAACCAATTAAATGCTCAAGAGAGAGGGCTGGCTGACTATGCTGATAAAAAAAAAGTTCTTACTTATCAACACACTGTTGAATAGCAAAAGCAAAGGGCAAATAGTATGTGTACTGTGTTACTACTGTGTAAAAGCAAGTCTGTGTGCTTTCAGCCATATGTGAGGAAGGACAGGTGACAGCTGCCTGCTGAGATGCATCCTGTTAGGGTGCAGCCGAAAAGGCACTTGACACAGATTTTCAAACTAAGTGAATACATGAGCTTTCAAAAGCTGTAATTAAAAGAAAAAAGAATAAGCCAGGTGTGGTGGTGCACATGTAAACCCAGCACTTGGGAGGCTGACAGAGGAAAACTGCCACAAGTTCAAGACTAGCTTAGGCTACACAGAATTCAAAAGCCAGACTGGACTGGAGAGATAGCTTAGTGGCATAAGTGCTTAAGTTTGATCCCTGGTACAAAAAAAAAAAAAAAAGCCTGAACTATATAGTGAGTCCCTGTGTCTAAACAAACTATATATACATAGACAGATAGACAGATAGATATAAAATTTGTGTGTGGCATTAAGGATCAAGCCCAGGGCCTTGAAATTTTTTTTTTTTTAAAAAGGAAATAAAAATTATCAAAAAAAGAAAAACCATGTTAATAGTGATTATCATTAGATATGGAATTACAAATAATTTACTTTCTTTGCCAACTCCTAAGTTTCCTGCCCATAATAAATACTGTCACTGAAACTAGAAAAAAATATTAATTTTTTAAACAATCTATATAAAACTGTCACTGTTCATACCACACTGTACACTAAAGCTCATCAACCACAGTTCTGAGGTCAAGCCCACCCTTCAAGGGAATTCAGAGAAAGGAGAAAATTCACTCGCAGGATACAAAACCCTATGAAGGCCTGGGAGGAGCATCCAGTGAATATATGGCCAAGGCAAATGTGCGAAAGCAGGAGAGCACAGACAGATTGTGAAGGCAGAGAAGGCAGAAGACACAAAACAGGCCATGGTCACAGGGAAGTCAGAGTTACTGGGCCACATCTGTGCTAAGAAAAGCTTGCATCAGATGTGCCATCTGGCTAACAAAGTGGTCTCTTAGCTATAGGTGACAAGGCACCTCAGTAATGGCCACTGGAGGTTAGGAGCAGAAAAAGTACAGGTCCAGGTGGACTACCAGTGGATACCAACCCCTAACTGCAGACTCAGAGCCAGAAGGATGCTCCAGCACCAAGTCTCAAGGCCACTAAACAGTGGTCAGCAGAACATCTTTAAAAAGCAAAGGTTCTCTGCTGGCCCACATTTAATAAGCTGGTGCTCAGCCACCAATATAATCAGATCAAAGTGAGGTTTTCATGGTTTTCCCCCATGCTGGGTGGCCTCCTACACTCAGTGTCCAAAACCCAAGCTTCCCCATAGCAGAGTTGGCACAGTAGCTCCAGCTCTATTTGTTATGTCTGTTTTCTCGAGAGTGAGGTAGAGGTAGTGACACCTGATGAAGAGGAGCCCAGAACATGGCACTGTACAATGCTCAATAAATACCTCTTTACATTTTGTGATTCAAAAATGCTCTCTGGAGGGCCGGTGAGATGGTTCAGTGGTCTAATGCTCCTGCTTAGGAAAGCTCAGGCAACTGCAGGGACTGCCCTGCGGTTTGATACCTGGCACCACATGCTGCACCAGCCCCACCACCAGGGCAGGCTGAGCCAGCCATAAAATAAAACGAACAAACAAACAAAAAAACAAATAAAAATTTTAAAAATTTTTTTAAAAAATTTTAAAAAATGCTCTCTGGATCTCATACACAACTTCAGGTTTATTTCTAGTTTTAAGAGAAATCTAGACATGATTAATTGTTCTGAGGGGGGCATAACACTCATCAAAGGAAGTGTCCCTTAAAAAATGGCCACTAATTTTACTTCTTTCAAAATGGTTAGCTAGGGTGGTGGCATACAACTGTAATTCCAGCACCTGAGAGGCTAAGACAGGGGGATCACTTCAAGTTCAAGGCCAGCCTAGGCTACAAGGTGAGTTCAAGGCCAGCCTAAACTGCATCATGAAATCCTATCTCAAAAAGACAACAAAACAAAACCCAATGGCCACACAGGTGTCTCTTCCCTGTCCTCTCTCACCCTACTCTCAGCCAAGCACCAGGATCTGCATACCAGCATAGTGTCCAGCACAGGAAAGTCCCTGTGGGGATGCACCTCAGTCCATGAGGCAGAGGAAAGCTGGCCTATGCATGGGGAACAGTTTCAACATGCAGCGTTCACTTGTCCTACCTGTCATAAGCTTCCTTGAGGTCTCTGGCCAGCTTGCACTTGGGCAGGATGTGATGGAATGGAGACTGAGGACCTTCATTTGCTGTAAGAATCACAACACAGAAGGATTTAGAACTTTCAAGGCAAAGAAACTTTCCAACACTAGAAAAGGGAACATATTTAAAACAAATTCAACCTCAAAAATTTTGATACCAGGGTTTGATCCCTGGTATGCAGCACCAGCCCTTGTCCCTGAAGTGCACTGAGACAGCAATTGAGACTGGGCATGGTGGCACACACCTGTAATTCTAGTGGGGATACTGAAAACAGGAAGATCACTATGAGTCCAATATGTGTTGTCAGACCCTGCAGACCCTATACTAAAATACATTTTTTAAAAAAGGACAGCTCAAACTAAGCAACATGAATCTCCTACTCCTTTTTTATAAAAATTGTGCATTTCCAAGTATGGTGGAATGTGCCTATAATCCCAATACTCTGAGACGATGAGGCAGGAACATCCCATATTCCAGCCTAGTGTGAGCAACTTTGGAGTCCTTGACTCAAACATGACAAAACAGGCATATGCTACCTCCTAGAAAAGCTTAAAAAAAAGTTGTGAGACAACTGCTAGTTTTATTTTTTACTTGGTCTGCAAAGACTAGATTTGACTTCAGTTCTATTTAATCTCCCTTCTGTACGGAGCTGCTCATTTCAGGAAATGGTGGTACAGTATCAGTGTCTTTCCATACTAAAGTACCTTCAGGTATCCCAGAAATTACACTGTGATCTATCAGCATAATTATTTTTATAATTGGTTAGTTGATAACTCAGGTAAATCCTTTTCTTTCTTTCTTTCTTTTTTTCTTTTTTTTGCGGCACCAAAGTTCAAATTCATGACCTTGCAAGGTAAATCCTTTTTCAACATGGCAAAAAGAATGGAAACTACCTACCTTACCATTTGGATATTCCTCCTGCACCAGGGCAAAGTTACAGCCAAGTAGGGTACCTGTCCTACATGTAGGGTGATCATGTGGGGAAGAAGTATTTCCACTGGGAAATCAATGTAGGCACATTCACTCAGGAACATGGATCAACACAGGCCCTTTAGGAAGTCTTCCTGTGAACTCAAGCCATGATCAATCCAATATGAAGACCATGTTACTTCTCTGAGCTACTGTTCCCACATCTGCAAAATGGACACAGTCCTTGACTTACAAGGCTGTTTTGAGGATTTCCTCTTTCACAGTGCACCAAAAGTTGTAGTTGGTTCCTGACTGCTTTGTTGGTATAGGATGGAACAGTCCCTACCAACATTAGCACTGCTGACCCTGATCAGTAACCCCTCTGGAAATGCCTGCAATAAAGAGGCCACCAGGCAGCTCAGACCCATGATCATGCCTGCCACACTCACCTTCAGCCATAGCAGACACCTCATCCTGTAGTGCAAGGATTAACTTGGCCTCTCGGGTGAGGTACTGGCAGCGGCGCTCCTCATGCTGCAGCACAGTGGCAATGCGCCGGGATAGGTTGTGCAGACAGTTTATCACAGATGGGTCTGCGTTAGCCTGCAGAAGAGAGGCCACACTGACTCTAATGTGCATATTGGTACAGTTTAAAAGGTGGTAATACATGTCCACAGAAAAAA
>PVKN010036831.1:0-11362 GCA_004027915.1 Capromys pilorides | reverse complement strand
TCCATTCTGGTAACCTAAGTGATTTCCCTACATCCTCAGTAAATCAAGGCAGGATTGGATTTACCTAAACTTTGAGATTAGTTACTGAAATTTGGAGAGATGAAAGTTCCCTGGGCATTCAGGATGGTAGAGAGGATGGAAACAAAGAAACACAGATCCCAGTTGCCTCTCTTCTTTGGGAAATCCAAACAGTAGCAGCAGCAGGTGGATGGGAGTTGCTGTTACAATTCAACTTCTTAGGGGATATGTCAGAGATCCTAAAGTAAAAATTACTACTGGGCAGTAAGCAGCATGCACAATTGTTGAAAGAACAGAAGTGCTGGTGGATATAGAGGATCTGGTCAGGGAATAAAGACTGAGGTATTTGGAGATAACAGTATCGTTACACTAGCCAGAAGTGGGTTGCAGAAAAGATAGTAGTAAACATTAGGCCTTTGATTGGGGATTTCAAGCAGTTGTGGGGGCACCAGAACAAGGAAAATACACTTAACCTTCATTCCCTCCAATTCTTTCATAGAACATCAAGGTATTAAAATATAGTTCTCTGGTATAAATCATTATGAAAAGTTTCATTGATGTCAGATAAATTCATTTTTAAGATTTTTAAAGGGATTTAAGGGATTAAATAATTTTTTATGACCCCTACAATGTATCACAGTAGTCAGAAACACAAAGGTGTTAATCTTGGAGAGCTTGTATGAAACAGAACCATACTGAGATGGTTTGGATGTTCAAACACATTGTAATTATAATCCTCACTGAGTGTTTGCTTTCAAATATGAAAATTCTCAATTTCACTGCCACAATTCTTTTGATACAGGAACTCAGTACTTGGCACAAATAATCTATTTCCTGTAAACATAAACATATAATATGCAAACAAGATTTGTTTTTGTACATTCATAACACTGAACAAATTCTACAAACATATAGTTGGAAATCTATTTTATATTGAAAACTGTAGTGAATGGTGTTACTATTGTTGCCTAATAAATATTAAATATCTATCCATATCAATTTCATGAAAGCATTCATGTAATGCTTATGTGGTGCTCACAGAACACTATAAAAGCAAATGATACAGAGAGTCCTGAGCTCATTATTGAGACTCTTTCAGTTCTGATCTAAAGCGTATGCCCTAAGGATAGTCTTAACACCAACCTATCATATGGTGCACAGAGCCATGTATGTTGAGCACTGGGCAGGATCTGGCTCAACAGGAATTAAGTTTTAATGTAGCATCATTCATGAAATGGCACCGGAACATAACTCTCCATGAAAAATTATGGATCTTTACTTTCTATATAAATTTTTAAATTTTACTATTATGTCAAATTTTGTGTGGATTTCCCGCATCGGGACCAACATTAGTCACGGAAACCTGGGGTGGAAGATATCATTATTCCAGCCAGCCTAATCTAGGATGGCTTCCTCCATGCAAGGAATTTAGACATGTGAAAAGGAAGCTAATTGGAAAGCAGATCGGCTCTCATCTGAAATTCTGATGGTGCCGTTTTGTAGGGCAGCTTCCCTTTAAGCAAGGAATTTCACCCTTTCCATCAGGTCCCAAATCGCTCCATCTATTTAGTGCCATCATCAGAAATTCTGAGACATGCCAGACCTCAGAGTGAAACAGGTGCCTCTGCATACAGCCGCATGAGGGATGCACACCCAGTCCTATGCACAGCTGGGATGGAGTAATAGATGCTTGGCAGGCTGTCATTTATCAACTATGTCTCTAATTTCAGAGATAACTAGGCAGAATACCATGACCACCTGCTGTGAACTCAAAGCTATAAGTTTTCCAGCTTGGGCTTTGTCATAACAAGCCCATGGGTAGCATAAGAACACACACAAAATGAGCTGGTGGGATCATCCTAGGGATGATTGAAAGTCACTGTCCAAGACAAAGTTGATTACACATTGAATAAAGGAAACTTTTACCAAATTCAGAAGAGGTGTATCAAGCATGCCATGTCAGGTAATTCCAGTTTTCCATTCATTGAACAGAGACAATGTTCAATGAGGAAGCAAAACAAACAAGTTTGCCTTCAAATAATTTGGGGAAAGATACAGATAAGCAAAATATGTACTAAATAGGAAAACAATGTGGTTATAAAATGATAATAAGGAAAAATGAAATACTAAAGCAAAAAGAGGAAAAGACATGGCGAGACGCAAAGAAATGATAGCAACCTGCAAATTTAGATGGGATAGTCAAGATTTGCCCTTAAATACTTCAGCACAGACTTAGGGGAAATAGCCATGTGACTATCCAGGGAAAGAGGCTTCTGGGTAGGGGAAGCTGATAGGAAAAAGTCCTAAGGCAAGAGCATGCCTTGCCTGCTGAAAACTCAAGCAGGCTGATGTGGCTCAAGACAAGAAAGTAAGTGGAGAGCATGTCCAGAGGTGAGATCCAAAAGGCCAGAAGAAGGTGGTGAATTCCAGGCCAGCGGGGCTGCAAAGCAAATCCTTGTGTCAAACCCCAGAATCACCAAAAACTGCAAGAGAAGTCATTGTATATAGGCTTCAAGAATCAGGACAGGAACCTGGAGTATTACTAAAAGGAAAAAATCATGGCTATTACAGAATTAACTGAGTGTCCCATGGCCCAGTCCACTTTGCTTCCATTGCCAAAGAGGAGAACTATATGGGACTACCAGAGCACAGAGCTGAAACGTCTGCAAGTTCCAGTGCTGATGCTTTCTGTCAAGGGAACTGCATATTAAGTGAAAGTACGGAACTAAGCATGGTCTGTAATTCTTAAAGTCATTGTATTTGGGGACTCAAAGCATATATATGTCATTCACTGTCAATGTTGGATATATTTCTCCATTCCTAGAAAGAGCAAAGAAAGAAGTCTACTATGGAGGCTGCTGGCTCCTCTTAGAAAACTCATCTGTAATCTTATTGTCATTTGGCCTGACAGCAAGCTATTCCAAAACATCGTGTGAAACCAGAACCTGTACATCCAATGCCAGCTGAAAGGCATTCCTAGGCTTATTACTGCCAAGCAAAGTATAAGATTATAAGTGAGTTGTTTCCTAGTACATTTGCCCCCTATAATTCAGGTCAAATTTTAAAATAAGTTATATTACAATTTTCCAGAGCTGCAGTCTTAAGTTATAGTCTACCTTTTAAATTTGAAAATGAAATGAAATACATAAAGGCAATGAGAAAATCAGAGCCCTAAAAATCAATACATGTTTAATGATTCTCATTTCTTTATAGCTGAGACTCAGTTATTAAAATGAATTTAATGCTGACAAGGCACTTGGCTACAGGATAACCTGCTAAGTCCCATCCAGTGAGTTATAATCAACCTTTAAATAATATAATTAATAGTCCAGGGTAAAATACGTAACTATCAAAAGTTCCTCTGTAATTTTCCGTTTTATATTTCTTTATTTTTTTAAAGAAAGTACAAATTAGAATTAAAACAGAAAAAAAATTTAAAGCAATCTGTATCATTTATATAAAATCTCACCCTTACAATAATTGCTTGGTAAGATATACAGGAGAATGAAATATCCTATGGCCTGATCCCTGTTTAAACTCCATAAGGCTCACTTTATTTATACACTATCAATGTTTTCACGTATCTCAGCTCTAAAATCTAAAGAAAGTGTCTGTTATCTACCTATCAAATCCACTTAGATCACCTATCCGGTTTTTGGCCCTGAACCAGTCTGCCATGAATTTCTTAGATTCTTAGTTCCATTTGGAGGTTACACACAGGAAAAGCAATAGATCCAGAAATGGGAGTCACAGGAGTGCAGAAGCACTGGTTGGCAAGGTGTGTTTAGGAGCTAACTATCGGGATCCTGTAACAAAGAAAAAGGGAGAAATGGTTACCATGGAGATATTAGCTGTTTCACTCATGGCCCTCTTAAGAAAGGTCCCTTGGTGACTTCTGATGCTCCCAGGACAGTTCTCCCTCTGTGGGCCTGAGCGTGTTGCAGAGTAAGCACCATATAAGCATCTTCTTCCTAAGCCCCTGCTCTGAAATTCACAATCACCAACGTCATCACCATCACTAATATGGTTGTGAAATCATTCATCAGTCCAGTAGCCTTGGGAAGTTACTCACTCTCCTTATGTTGCCTTGTAGCACTGCATAAGAGGACGCTAAATGGCTACAGTCTGTTGGGAGGATTGGAGTCCACACAGTACCTTTCCTCCTCCTATCTGATTTACCTTCCAGACAGTAGAGAGTACAAGAGACTCTATGAAAAGAAGTATTTAAGGAGATGCCAATGAAAAACAAGTCAGATTATATACGTGGGTCATAGTCCAAATAAACAAGGCTAGGAAGGACGCACTAGCTAGGAAAGCAACGTGACCAGTGTGGCCAAGACCAGTTAAGATAAGATATTTGCGTGGGAGGGTGGGGCAGGCTACAGGAGTTCTGTGGGCCACCAGCAGGAGCTGGCTCAGCCTTTTATAGGCTCTGCAGAAAGGAAGCAAGCAGCCACTGTGCTGACCCAGTGTGACACTTCGTACTAAATCACTCTTTCTTTTCACTTACACCTATGCTCTCAGAGCACATTGGAAGAGAACAAAATTATGCCTTATGCTTCAGGAGAAAGCGCACAAGTCAAAATGAACCTAAAATAGAAAGAAAAAAATCATTTG
This sequence comes from Capromys pilorides, assembly GCA_004027915.1. Lineage (NCBI taxonomy): Eukaryota > Metazoa > Chordata > Mammalia > Rodentia > Capromyidae > Capromys > Capromys pilorides. The sequence goes on along the minus strand of PVKN010036831.1, from coordinate 6,727 downwards.
GTGCCTGGGACTTATAAACTCAAGCCTACTCTTAAGTGCAGGAGAAAATTTGTTTTAAACTAATACTTATCAAGAGCATATTTTGCTGCGTGGCAGACACTGCTTGAGAATTCTGGGTGCTTTATCTTCTTTACTTTCATAATAGCTCTTTAGGAGACATGCAGTTATATCCCTGTGTACCCAGTAAGGGAACTGAGGCACAAAGGAGTTAAAGTACTTGAAGTCCCTACGAACATCTGGAGTGGAGGGAAGTAGATAACAATTTACAGAGCAGCCAAGCGATGCTATTCGTGCCCTGGCTCTACCACATGTGCTCAGTCCTGAGTGTGTGATGTTGATTGCCACAGAGAGAAGCTCACGTCCAACCTTACAGCCCTAAAAGACAGAATGCAGCTTGATCACTCAGGGCCATGTTTTCCATCAAGCAATGGAGCCCCATACTTATGGTTATTCACGAAGAGGTCGTAGCTCCTTCCTGACAGAATTTATGCACATGCTTGAAGATATGTAGGGCTATGAAGATGGAGTAAGCATGCCACTGGGAGTCTGCTTAGCAGAGACAGAAGATGCTCTGCAAAGGATAAAATATTTCTGCAAAGAAGGGTTTTTTGGATTTTTTTTAACCTTCGAAGCTAGCAGTGCCTTTCAGCAAGCAAAAGCTCAAAGATGGCAGTAAAAATTTTCCCTGTTATTCATTGTTATTTTCAGGAAGCAGAGAAATATGCTCACACACACACACACACACACACACACACAATGTTGTATCTTCCAATTTGACATCCTCAAATAATATAATTTCCTACATGTGTCTGTTAATGCTATTTTTGTTTCCCTTTTTAGTTTTGACATTTTCACAAAGAAAAGCCTTGAAACAGTGGGCAACTCTTGAACTACCAACAGTGAAAGCATCAGTTTCCACCAACATATTGCTCTCTTGAAAGAAGTAAGGGTTTTATATCTGAAATCAATAAAATTGCATTTTAAAATAACCATTAAACATAATATTCACATTAATTCCACAAGTAGCACATGACCTCTAAGTCTAATCAATTACAAAATGTTAATTAAAGTTTGGAAATAGGATCAATTTACCTACCAGGAATGATGGATAACTGTTATAAGAAAAGCTAAGGGGAATTTTTTTTAAATAAAAAGAATTTAGTAAGATAAATCTAAAGAGGTCAAACACATAGAAAGAGAGTAGAAAGGTAGTTGCTAAGAGCTGGGAGGTAGAAGAAATGGAGAAATTTTATCATGGGATATAAACTTTAAGTTATAAGATGAATAGGTTTTGGAGATCAAATATACTACATGGTGACTATTGTTAATGATGCACTGTTTGAAAATTGCTAAAAGAGTAGATTTTTGCTGCTTACCCTTTCACACACACAAATGATAGCTTCTACCTTCTCATGGTCATCATGATGTCTATGTCTATCAAGGAATTACATGGTAGGACTAAACATAAATGATTTTTTTTTTTAATTTTTAGGGAAGAGTCTACAGGGTATTCAGGGTCTCATTACTGGATCGCACTCTTAGTGATCCACCTGTTTACAGCCTCCCAAGAGCTAGGATTACAGGTGTGCCCCCACTCCCTGCTTCCAGCCTCAATTGCCAACTCAGCAAGCCCTTGGGGTGGGGCTGGCATAGCAGGCCCAGGGATCAAACTCCCAGCCCCTTTAATCTGCTGAGTTATTTGGTTAGCCCAACATAGATGATTTTAATTTGTCAACTATACCTCAATAAATTTGGAGAAAATAATTTTTAAATTCTAGTAACATTTCAAGAGATCAATGCTCTAAGTACAAAGATAGGTCTATAAAATCTATACTTCCCTAGGTTTAAAACTGAAAAATATCATCCAAAAAATTATATTAAGATTTCAATGATCAAGACTATGTATCTTCAAAGGCATGGTCTTTTATGGGTCACCTTTCTGGTTTGGTTTCATGGCAGTGAGGTTACCAGGCAGTGCATTTCCTGCTAGAAGATTCTGCACTCTATTGGTTTTGCAATATCACATACCTAATGAACTGTGCATGTCAAAGAAACAGCTGGCATCTATGTGACTGCAGCACATGGGGGACGGAGGCTGTGGAGTAGCCAGGATGCTCCTGCTTTCAGAATTTTTGTGCTGATCAAATGAGGATTATGCAAAGCTCTGAGCAAAGTGGCTAGCACATTGCAAGTGTCCAGTAAGTCTTGTCTTTTATTATTATTACTAAAAAGCAATAAAATTGTTCCTAGAATGCACATTTGTAAGCTTCATGGGCTCCTCAAGGAATTCCTTTTTAATGAAGTCGCACATTATCTAATGTATTAATTAGCTCTGGTGGCCTGAAAGAATTTGTTCAATTTCCAAAATAATAAGATGGCTAGAAAGAACCCTAATAAAATCTCCTAAGAAACATCTTATTCCCCCCTTTCTGAATGCCCTACTCATTTAAACCAAGTACACTCAAATATTACTGAAGAAACTGCCAACTCCAAGACATAAGGCCTGAAACATCTTTATTTTTATTATGTATTTTCTATCAGTACAAGTTTGCAATACTCAATCACATCTTAATTCCTTTTTGTCTCTTTTCCTTCCCATCCTTCTCTGCTTTCTCCAGAACTCTTGATCCCCTTTGCATTTGAAAATGCCCTATTTCTATGTTTCCTTCACTTCTTTTAATCCTTTTTCCTTTCCTTCTCCCTTCCTTACATCTCTTGTTCACCTCCCAATTTGAAAAAGGCCCCCTTACTTCCTGTTATCTGATTTTTACTTTGCTCTTGATTTATCATAGTATCTTTTCAAAATCTGGAACATGTTTTCTAGGTCTGGCACATTTGCCCATAATCCGTGTGAACCAAAATGCTTAAGATATATGTGCTGCGTAGTCGTTGACCTCTATACATTGATTGCCTTTCTGGGAGCTCAGTGCTTCTGTCCATCCTTGTTTTCTCCCCTTAGCTGCCCACAGTGTTCTCAAAACTTTATCCCAAAGCTCTCCTCACTTCACTCTCTTCTTCATATTCAGCTGCTCATACCCAGTGTTTTAGTTATTTACGCTACCTTAATGACATCTCTAAGTAACACCAAATCAAGTATCAATAGCTGAAAATGCTAGCTAGAGTTGGACTATCAACCAATGTTCCTCCTGATTTCTTTGAGCATTTAGTAGCTGATTCTACTCCAGCAGTGAAAACAAGCACTTCCCTTAGGAACAAGATAGAAATAGGAAAATCCATTGGGTTTATCCAATCCCACTTAAATCTAAAAGACATCTCTGAGCCACGGAAATCTTACTCTCTTTTTACATTGAACAGAAACCAGGGGCCAAAGCCACAGAAAGGATCTGAGGGAGTGCTAGACACAGGGCTAGAGTCACAAACGTGAAGGACTTGGCATTTCCACTATCTTCCAAGAGGAGTAACTATCCCAGAGAAGGAGGAAACACACACCATCACCCCTCTGAAGGCCCTAGATACCACAGTGCTTCTGGGCAGCACTGGGAAACCCATTCCTTCAATCTGCCCCCATGTGGTACCACTTTTTACTTCTTCCCAACTTTAGGTCCACACTAACGGAACAGATTTCTATACTAATTTACCAATGCTCTTTTGATACTATCATTTCTGTTTGACATGATAGACCTTGGTTTTTTTAAAAGTATTCATGGGGCTGAGCAGATAGCTCAGCAGTCTAAGCATCTGCCTGGCAAGCACAAGTGCCCAAGTTTGATCTCCAGCAATACATGCCATATCAGTCCTAGAATCCCAGCCACACTATGCCAGCCACCAAAATCAGGTACAGTGGTGCACACCTGTAATCCTCATGCTGGGGAGGCTGAGCTAGGAGGATCACTACAAGTCTGAGCTGCACAACAATACCCATTATCAAATAAACAAACAGTGAATGAATAAATACATAAATGATTATAAAAAATATTAATGTCTGTGTTTTAGTACAGATAATAACAGCAATATTCTTTAAGTCCTTCTCCCAGGGTTTCCATAGTTTATTTACTCCTCACAGTAATCCTACAAAATAGATAGTCTTCCAAACATAAAAAAACAGAGGGAATTGGCGCAAGAGCTCAATCAGCAAATGCCAGGAACAGATTTGAACTCAGACCTCAAACACGGGAGCAAGCTCTGGGTAAATAATGTAGCCAAAATCAGGAAGTGAGTAACAAGAGCCAAGCTTCTGGGTGAGCTGGGGCTCAGTATCCCCTTCTCTGCACAAGATCAACTTCATTCTCTGTGCTGCAGGAAGGCTCCCCTCTTCTTCCCAATCACCCAACTCCATTTTGGATTAAGAAACAATTTGTTTCTCCCACTTTAATGCAGCTAGATTTTGCAGAGCACTTGTAGTTACACAGCACTGACCAACCTATAAAGAACAAGCTTTATTTACAACTTTGCCATTGGCCCCTTGAGCATTCTTTGTTTTATGCAGACACTGGTATGGAGCACTGTGGGAAACCCTCATAATACAGAATGAACGAGACAGACAGAGCTCATTGTCTGATGGAAAAACATATTGGAGGGAGGCCCAGGTGTGAAGGAACAACCCAAGGGCAATGAGTGCACCCGAGAGAGCTAACTAGCGCGAGGTGAGCTGTCAGCAAAGAAAACACCACCTATGTTAGGATATGGAGAAGTCATCGAAGTGGCCCAGGTGTGCAATGGGAAGGAAACAGAAAGCACCGGGATGAAGCCTGTCTCATTTTGGGAAGGACTGATCCATTCAGAGGGCCAAAACTACGCAGCAGTAGAGCTAGAAGGGAGAGCACTGGTGTGTATGTGCACTGGAAGAAAGGCACTGAAGGAACTGGACAACTGGACAGGCTGACTGGAAGCACTGAAGGTCTTCACCCCGGAACTGCCTTGGTCAAAGTTGCATTCTAGAAAGGGAGGTCGGGGCCGGGCTCAAGTGGGCAAATGTAGGGGCAGAAAGAGCCCTAGAAGTTGCCTTTGTGCTTGGATGCTGATGGCACAGATCAAGGAAACAGAAGTGGGAAGACAGCAAACTGCGTGCAATTGAGAATTCTGTAGAAAGCGAAAAGAGAAAGTACTACACCCTGATTGTGTGTTAGAACTAGAAGAGCAGGAGCAAGAATGATGCCTGCTCTTCTGGCTTGATGGTGGGGCCCTATTGACAGTTCTGCATCTTACATGGAATAGTTTCCATGTCCTTCACAGTCCAAAGGGTTCCAGCCACCTTTTTAAGCCCACTTTATGGGGTGACACATGCCTCTGTGCCACTTGACAGACCAGCCTTCTTCATGTTCCTAAGTACCTCAAGCTTGTCACCTCCTTTAGGTGTTTTCTACTAGTTGTTATTTTGTATCTGAAGTAGTAAATCTCTGCATCGCTGGCTTCCTCTCATCAAGTCACACCTGAAATGTCACCTTCTCTAGAGGCTTGTCATGATCACAGTACCCATCATTTTATTTTTATTTCATTGTCTGATTACTATCTTTCATTTCTTTGGTACTTAGTACCTGCCATTTGCTGTCTCTCTTTAGCATCAGCTTTATGCAACAAGTTTGTTTTGCTCATTCCTGAATCTCCAAAAGCTTCAGCAGCACCTACCATATAATAAGCCCTAGGAAAATACTTGTTAATGCATAAATTAATCAACAAATAACTGAATGCATGAATAATCAGGGAACTCAAACAGTGAGTAGACTTGAGATGTATGGAGAGTTCAATTTTATATGTGATGCTAGGAGGGTGGCAACAACAAAAGTGCCAGTATCCATCCAGCAAGTGGTTAATATGTGGAGTCTATACTTGAGAACAGACTCAATCAGCACCATAGTAATGGCAAGGGCAGCCATGGGGTTGAAGGAAGATGCCCAGACAAAAATAGTGAGTGAGAAGCAAAGGGACCCAGCACTGTGAACAGTCTGGAACACAGTAAGTACTTGGTAGGAATTTATACAACAAATTAACAAATTAAAGTGTATGGTAGAATTACTTATAAAAACATCTGGTTCTGTAAAACACCATGCAAGTTTCATTTGAACATCAGCTGTGGACCATTTAACACTTACAACCTTCTACATAATTCAGGAAATACCAGGTGAGGAAGTTCATTGTATACAAGATGCATGTCACATCACGTCCTGGCTTTCAATCTGATTGTGCAGTTAGCGTCACGTCTTGGGTTCATACCGCTCCCATGAGATGCCCCAGAAAGGAGCTGCTTCTTCACAACTACTTTCCAGAACGATAACACAAATGGAGTAGACCCAGTCAGCCAGCAACCCGGACAAATACTACAGCCATAAGTTACATGAGCAAGAAGCAAATATTTGTTGGCATAAGCCACTGGAATTTGAGGGTTATTACTGCTGCAGAAGTTGATTGATTCTTGGACTCCCCAAAAGACACAGAACGCCTCTGAGATGGGCATAAGGGAGCATGGAGCTCAAGGCAAAGGCACTCACAGACAAACTTCATCAACCCACTCCATCAAGAGACAGCCCTGCGTCCCTTCCAAGAAGGGAAGTCAAAAGGATGTAATTTTTACTTCCCCTCATGGAATGCAGCCAAGTGAAAATAGTGGATAAATAATACAGGAATCTACATTTATTATTAAGTTGCATTTGATCTGAATTTACCCTTGTCAACTCTGATGTGACCCCCCATTGTCTAGTTCCTATCTTGCATTCAACTCCCACTCACTACCTCTGTTTTAAATTTTTTTTGTTTTTAAACCTATAGTCCA
>PVKN010036830.1:0-11362 GCA_004027915.1 Capromys pilorides | reverse complement strand
CACTCCAGTTGTGATTCTTGATGATTCGTTTTGAAGCAAATGTTACTGACAACTGTGTGTGGTGTTGCTGTGGGCCCAGCCATGTAGCCTTCAAATTCGGGTCCCCTCCCAGCCCTGGACCCCAGAGTGTAACCACCCCCAAGGACGTAATCAGGTGATGAGGAAACCAAATCCACAGGAGGCTTCTGTTAGGGTGCCTCACAGTCCCGGATAACTGGGTGTTTCTGCCATGCTCGTTGGCAGGGATGCCCACACGCAGCAGTGAGCTTGGGTCTGGGGCAGCGGGGGGGCCGGCCAGAGCTGTGGGGAGACACCAACCCTGGAGGCCCCTCGACCTCACACAGCCAGGCTCCTGAACTGGCTGGTGGATTCCGGTGGATTCACTTGTGTCGTAGGTTATTTTGGTGTGGCAACTCTACAGATTCAAGACGGATGAGCCCTAGAGGTAAGGTATGCACAGACAAATACCAGTCAGAAGACCTAAGCTCAGACTGCGTGAGTATCCACTGAAATGCAAAATTCAAGGTTTAACGTGCATGTGTTACCTGTTGGTGACAGCTGTGGTTTTGAGTAGTTCGCCAATACCAGGCCCACCAGAAGATGCTTCTGTGCCCAGGATAAGGTGGAAGCATCTTCCTGGGAGCCTGCTCTAGAATGCCCCACATCGTGAACCTGGGCTGCTAGGCAGGACAGTGGAACAGAGATCATTCCATTCTTAAGAGGACAGGAATCAGCAATGCAGGTTAAACACACAGTCCTCATCCAAACTGATAACACCATGTTGCAGAATGCATCTCAAAAGCTCTCAGTGAGATGTGAACGTCCCCGTGGAAGTGACCAGAAGAGTATGTAATTCATGTGTTATGGCTAATGGGAAGAATGGCAGTCATGGAAACAGGTAGGAAGGTTAATCTATGCTGCAGAGTGGTATGAGCAAAGCCACAAAGCTTTGAAAATGATGGGATTAAAAAAGAATGGCTGGTGGTTCATCAGGCCAGGCCATGGTGATTCAGTATGGCTCCCAGGATTTCTCAGTATAGTCCTGCCTCATGACTGCAGCCCCAGCTGCTACCATTTGCTGCCTTTACTTGTGTTCCTACTTCAGGAAATCAAGTATTCCATCTTTAAGGAAGAGGTACTGTGTCTCCACCCTCCCCCACTTGGCACAAATCCTCTGTAAGAACGTCTCCAGCTCAGTCATCAGTTTCTAAGCAGAAGGCGTTCCTTTCCCATAATGCATTTCTGTCTTCCTCACTTTCCTCATTCCTTTTCCCATAATGCATTGCTGTCTTAGTCATTTTCCTCATCACTGGAACACAACTCCTGACTCCTGCAGCCTAAAAGAGAAGAGGTATATTTTGGTTCACAGGTTCCAAAGAAGGAGCCACATGGCAGAAGAGCATGGTGGGGAAGAGCTGCTCATGGCAGGGAGGACAGGAAGCAGAGGGTAAAGTGAGGTGCCAGGGAGGTGTGACCTTCCAGTCATGCCTACAGGAATCTTTCTCTTTTGACCAGACTCCATCTCCAAACAGCAGTTTCCTATCATGGCCACCCCCCCTCCCCATAATCCAGTCATCTCCCAAAGCTCTGGCCTATGTTTACATGAGGCTTTAGGGGAACATCTACCGCAACATAGGCCCCTAGCAAACATCATAAACCGACTGGCTGAAAACCATGCAGGTGTACTGTCTTGCAGTCCTGAGGATAATCTTGACGAGCTGCAGCAGGCTGCATTCCTTCTGGAAGCTCTGGGGAGAATCTGCTTTCTGCCTGCTTCCATGTCAAGGCGTCCCACAGCCCATAGCCACTCCCTCCATGTCCCCTCCCCCAGAAGCCCTCCTCTGCCATCTGATTTGGCTTTTAAGGATTGCTATGATTGCACTGTGTCTACCTGGATAATACAGGATAATCTCTTTAGCAGAATCTCCTAGTTCTATCTGGAGCCTTAGCTGATTAGGTGACTGGGGGTGGGATTAGGAGGCCTGTTCACAAAATGTGGTGAATGTTTAAATCTTTGAAAGTATTACAGAGATAGCTCGGTAGAATAAGTGCTTGCCTGGCAAGCGCAAGGTCCCAAGTTCAATCCCCAGTACTGGGAAAAAAAAAGTATTACAGTAAAAGTACATTGCCATGAATCCTCTTCCTAGTCTCCTTCTTTCCAACACACTGGTCCTGTCATCCTTGCCCCTTGTGAAGCAGCTCTGGAAGCCTCTCCGCCGTCTTTGGTCACGCCTCCTGGCTGCCTTCTCACCCCGAGCCCATTCAAGATGCCTACTTTTCATGTTTGGTTTGACCGTGGGCCAGAGACAGAAGTCTCACTGAGCCAGATCCCATGAAGGAGGTGGACGAGGGTGCACCACCTCGACAGAAACTGTTGTGAATGTTGTGAAGTGATTCAGGACATCGAGCCAGCCACAGCCAAAGACAGCAGACAGGGCTCCTGAGCGGCCGAAGAGCCAGGGATGAAGCGATGGCTGTGTGCAAGGTGAGGAGGAGGACTCCGAGGGCGACTTGTGGCACGGTGTCTTTCACTGTGATAATTTAAACAGTTTTAAGCATTCCCTGTGTCTTGGGATCGCACCGTGTATGCGGCCTACTCCGGAAGCCTTCCTCACCCTCCACTTTAGGTCAAGGGAGGGCTTTTAATCTCAGAATATCTCACGTGCAGCCTATCTCGTGCTGTATACTTACCAAAAAGTTTATGAACGCCTAACGCAGTTTTAAAACGACAGAAATCCCAGTGTCAGACTAGTTTTCCCCTTGCCCAATGTACCTCTTGAGGGAGACGCTGTCCACTCTCATCTCTCTGGTCCTAGCCAGGAGCGCACGGCAGCTGCACCATGAGGGATAGGGCACTTGTAGCTGGAGGGATTCCGTGCCTGCCAGGTGCTCTCCCAAGGATGAAGATGTTCACACTTGGGATACAGGAGCGAGCTGAGTCTTGGTATTCTCCAGGGGATTTTTCATGTACTCCTGGTGGCGGAACCTAAAACTTACAGACTCTTTGGAGAATGAGGGAGGAGCATGAAGTAGAATTTGGGCTTGCGCAAGTCTTCGAGAATTTGCCTTTCTCCCTCTTCTTTTTTTCTCATAGCGAGAACGGAAGCAGAAGGTAGGTGCTGTGGTGCTGTGGGAAGGCTGAGCTCAGCTGAGCCTGGCTGAGGGGATGAGCACGCATGCACAGTGCACCTCGCTGCAGTGCACCTCTCTCATCGTGTGACTCCCAGTGAGGCCCTGCGGCTGCTGCCTAACTCTGGGGACTCTCCTGGCAGTGCTGTTCTGACCTCTGCTGCTTCTGGTTACTGTCCCCCTCTTTAACGTACTTGGTACATATTCTCACTACACATCTCAGACTTGTGGTAATCCTCCTGCCTCAGCTTCCCCAAGGCAGGGATCACAGGTGTACACCACCACGCTGGGTTTCCGGGCCTGATCAGCACTCTTGGGGTGGGGCCGGTGCATCATGCAGTGCCGGAAATTGAATCCTGCTCTCTGAGGTTGCCTCAGAAGGCGCTTCGTTTGCTGAGCTATCTTTCAGGCCCTCTCTCTCCTTTCTTAAAGAAAAAGGAAGGGTCAGGCTTGGATCTTGCAGTACCCCCATGCACAGTGTGAACTGTGTGCCCCATGTGCTGGAAACCTGGAGTGCCTCCAAGTGCAGGAGGGAGCCCCAGATCGGAATGTTTCTTTGGCAAATTCCCTGCCTGCTCCTGGTAGGTGGCTGAGTTGCCCCCACTCTCGCTTCTGGTGCCTGCAGGGATCACTGTAGCTCCCCTTGCTAAGAACAGTGCCCGCGTTCTGAGCTCCTACTCCATGCCCAGCTCAAGCATACCCATCGCTGCTACCTCAGGATTCCTGCAAGCAGATTCTGTCATTTAACATTTATACAAACAAAACAACCCCCACGACAGACAGCAGAAACAAGCTTTCCTTGCATGTGCATCCCTGGTATGTGACAAGCAATGATGGCATCCAGATCTAATCCAAGTTGATTTTGCTTTCCTAGTGATCACGATGGAAGGGATGCGAGGCAGGGAGTAGCTTGCGTGGCTGCCGCTAAGAGCATGTGATGAGCATCCTTTACTTGGTTTACAAGGAGAGCTCTGGTGACATCCAGGATGGTTGCAGACTGGTCAGAGAATTGCTTTGCCCTTTCCTCCAGTTAGGATGATGGGAAAAGCTAAGGCTTGGACCTGCGGGTCAGGGCAGTGTCCTCTGCCCCCGTCCCTCCATCAGCCAAGGCCACGTGGACCTCGGCCTCTTCCTCCAGAGCCCTAGGCTGCTCAAAGATGCACATTGACTGTGGCTGTCAGAAAACACCTCTAAGCCATCGCATTTTATCTCTGTCAGCACTGTCTCTGTTTGCAGAAGCTGCCATTGTTGAAATGTTCTTCATGCAGGGCTTTCCCATGGGAAGCTAATGTTGGCCCGAGCACTCATCCTCAGGAAAAGCCAGTGGCCGTGGCCATCTGAAGCCAGGGAGGCCTTTCAGCACTGGTTTCTTGACTTTCAAACACAGCTTTGATTTGGCAAGGCAGGGGTGGGGTGTTGGGGTTTCCTCCTCCTCTTTCAGCACCCTGTTCATGAAAAGGATCTCTCAGCACCAGATGTTTTATATTTCTTAGGATCAGTTGCCTTGAACACATTCAACAGAAATGAAGTAAATAAAAGGGTGACATCGCTTTTTATGATGCTCTGAAGCAGAACAAATTCTTAGAGGAAAAAAAATGTAGACTTTCAAAAGGTAGCAACCTTGGAACCCAACGAGAAAGCAAATTACTTATGACAAGGGCCGCTCGATAGATGTGTCCTAGCATTTACCCTTCGTGTAGGCAACCCACTGGGGGCACTAATTACTAAAAAGCCAGGGATGCAAACAAGATTGATCAGTATCTAATTGCTGGGAAGATGGCAAGAAAGCCTTATCAATAACCTTCAGCAAAGCTAGGAAAGCAAATGGAATGCAGATCTGACAGATTCACCTTGAGCTTAGTGCCTGGTGGGATCATGGGAAGCCTGGGCTCTGCCTCTTGCCTAGATAAAATCCTACTGGGAGCTACCACGGCTTCAGCATTTGCAGGATAGGATCATGAAAGAGACCCAGTGCTATTACTGCACCCACAGGCTTTGCTTTCAAAGCGGCAGTTTGACAAATAAATTTGTGCGTTAAACATTAAGATGAAGTTTAATGCCTACTTGTTAGAAACCTTTGAAGATGGAAAATAGGATACTTTGTTCTGGAATAGATCACTTGCTTGAATTTGACATTACTTTTATCATGTTTCCTTTGAAAGATGTTTCCGGCTTAACACTTGACCTCTTGGAGAAGATAGAAGTCCCCTATGTAGGAACAAGAATGTGTGCTTGTGTAAATTAAATTCTTCTGTAATCACAAAAACATAGCTCAGTGGCTTCAGGATTATGTGACTTCAAGGCAATTTCAAAAATTCAAGCTTGGTGCTACCACATTTGCAGACCTGTTTATAAGTAAATCATGTAGGTGCGGCGTGTGTATAGTGCCATGACACAGCGAGCTAGGCTGACCCTCCTTTGCCTTAAAATCTTCAGAGTGAAATGTAAACCACCTTAGGTGTCAAGTCTTGTGCTATTTGTATGGGGAAAGGAAGTCAAGAAAACAAGGTCCGCATGTGTTTATCATTGTTTTACTTGAATGAGATATCTGTGATGTTCAGTCTCAATGAAGCACTCAGGAAGATTTTCGCAGCACTGCTGTGAGTCCCTTCTCCTGAAGATCCTGATATAAATAAGTGCCAAGCCTGGCCCAGGAGCTCAGAAAGTCGGGCAGCTTCCCAGGTGGCACTCATGTGCTGGCAGAGGTCAACAGCTGTATGTTAGACCTCCATGCATTTTTGTAGCATTTTGCAAACCTGGAAAATCATCAGACACATTAATTATGCTTGGTAAAAGTATAATTATCCTAAACCCGTGGTGCCTCAGTTCAAGGTTAACCAGAATTGCCTGGGAGCCTGGGTGCTCCTCCAGAGATTCTGACTCAGAAAGTGGGGCAGGGACTCCAGACTTGGCACTGCTAGGATGCTCACAGGTGAAGGGAAGACAGACGCCCAGGTAGCACACTGGGGAGCCCTGCCTGCACAGCTGTGAGAGTGCCACAGGGCTCTCTCCATGAAAGCCCCGCCCCCAGGGCTCACCTCCTTCTGAGGAGACCCTGGATCAGCAGAAGTGGACACCGCCTCCACCCTCACGAGGTGCAGGAAATGCTGATCTGCAGAAAGCAGATCTCCAGGTTGACCAAAAAAAGTGTGGAGTCAGAGGGAATCTAAAAATTGAATATTGGATCAGTAGCATTTGGAAAGCAGGGGAGATATGTGTGAACTCTGTCCATCTCTTTGGATCAGCAGCATGTATTTAAGAATTGCTTGAAGGTGTCAATATTAAATGAGTTCTGACCTTGAACATCAGTTGCCCTTGAGCGATCCACGACAAAGCTGTCTCAAGGGTGGGGCTGAGATCTGTTTTCAGATTACCCCAGCCGCTACCAGAATACAAGGAGCAGAGTGGGGTCATGTGAACTGATGTCACATGGCACAGTTTATAGGCGCTGATGCTGTGCACTGGATAGAGCACCCCCCTCGGGGGCGGGACTTCCTAGCACCACGTGCACCTGAGAAGGCCAGGCCAAGACATGGGCTGCGGAAAGTCCCTGCTGGAGGGAGGTCTCAGTTGGACTGGCCTACCACAGAGCCATGTCCTCTCACTTCTGGAATTCTAAGCTTTTGGGAGTGTCTCTGTTTACACTACTGAGATATGCATACTCAGGGGGATCTCAGTTTTAATGGAAATTACTGTATGTGAGTATCCCACAAGCTCTAGTACATGCATCCAATAGATTTTTAAAAGTAGAACTTGTGTACATTGGGAAAAATATGTAGCTAGTATATGAAACCCAAGGTATGTCACCAGATAGTATTTCACCAATACTTTATCAATGTGTTATCAAGCCAATGAGGCTGAAATAGTTATTTAGGTTTTTAAAATGTGATCTACTTTAAGAAATCATAACAAGAAATAATAATGGAGGCACTATTCCCATGCAACAAAAAATGTGGAAATTCTAATATTGGGGGAACATTGCTTTTGCTTGGTAGAAATTAATATGTCACTTAGATAACACATTCTCTACTATTGTTTAGAGTATAGTGTGTGTGATTGACAATTATTTTCTTGGGAAGACGTGGATTTCCCCATTCTGTGTTGAATTTTGGCCGTGTGCAATCTCCCCTTTTCTTCTAAAGGTTGTGTTATAAGAAATTTTGCGAAATGCCCATAATTCATCGCAGATCTTATGAAAAGAATTTCAGTGAAAACAAAGCAAATTTTCATCCCCCTCTTCTTGAAGGGAAGAGGCTTTGCTTTGTAATGAAGACCATGTATTCTTTTAAAGTGGTATTTCTTGACATTTACAGAGCTGGTGACAAGGTCATAATTTCCATGGTAATGAGATGCCTTTTAATAATGCATGGGCCCTAATGTAGAAAGCGGTGCAGCTTCCCACAAGCTGTGCCCGTGGCAAGCATTTCCTATTAAGTTCTGGGGAGGCCAGGCGGGCCCCACTTTGCCTTAGCAGTGGCGGTGGCCTTTAGTCTATGGGTGTGCATAATCCGCGCTTCTTCCCACTGTGTCTGAATGCATGGAGAAGCCCTGAGCCAAAAATTCTGGATTTTTCTGCTTTTATTTCTGGGAATGGTCAACTGTGAATAAAAGCTCTCCACGCGCTCTCATGCGTTTTTAATGGTCACAGCTGAGACCGAGGAGGAGGTGATAGGGCTGGGTTTTGATTTTGGAAGCACTCTTGGATCTTCTCCAGCTTTTGAATAATGTCGCATGCAAAGCTATTGCCACAGCTAGGGAGGGGGAATGCTTTCATCCAGTCATTACATATAAATATGCCACAAGCTTTCGAACCAGTTTAGAGAAATTGGTGAGACAGCAGTGAATACACACAGTAAACATCATGTAATCCAGAAAATGCCCAAGAAGGAAACAAAAGCACCCAGGGGCTCTGGGATCTGCATGGGGTCTGTGCACAGCGCGAGGAGCTGGAAGGCAGCTCTAGACCGCTGTCCACTGTGTTTACGCCCAGCTGTAGCCTGAGTAGCCTGAGTGTTGTACCTGATGTTAGTAAATATTGTTCTGTATGTTGTTAAATACCAGAAGTTTAATATTTTGCAGGTAAAAAAGTACAGCTTTCTCGTGGACTTTTAAAAGCCATTTGAAGCTATGGTTAAATTTGCATGGAGAACCTCAGTGAAATATTGTGAATTTGCCTAACAATCTGCATAAGGTGTGGCACGTTTGACAGACAACTGATCAACTCAGCAACTGAGACATCTTGGGCTTTAGCCCTTACTAGATAGCTTAGAAAACACCATTGCCATGGATGTGGGATGTTGACACCTACTGACTGTGAAGTGACGCATTAGTCACTGTTGAGATGAACATGTCCCATTCTAGGAGGTCTTAGGTGTTCTCTAAATGCCCTGAGTGGGGACAGTTTGTGTGCTGGCTGTGTGTCACGATGTGTGGCTGATTATCTTGGCTATGGCACTGCCCAAGCTTCATTACTGCACCACTTGTCTTTCTTAAATCTCAGAAAGATTTGAATTAAACAACAACGTGGGCTAGTCCACCCTTGTCTCCCCACTCAGCTTCACTTTTGTGCTTGCTGCACGCCTTCATGCATGAATTGTGAGAGGGACTTGATTTTGCAGAGTGTCGGCCTCCACGTTGGAGCCCGCGTTTTTGGTTCACTTCTGGTGTTGCACAGATGACAATTTATAGTATTGGAAAAGAAACATGCAACACCAGCATGAACATCTCTGTGCTGTGCCCATAGGCTCATTCTATGGTCCTGGTCCAGCCGGTTGGACACAGTTTACTTTGTCTTTCATTGGTGGGGATGCTCCCAGCGTAAAGTTGTTAAGTGGTCACTGTGTATCTGTTTTCCCATCAGACAAAACTTCGGTTCATGAACCCTGTTCCTTCCACCTTTCTGGCTGCAAACCAAATTTGACAAGCACTGAACCAAGTTTGCTGGTTAGGGTCAGCGCTGGCCTCATGGGGAAGCTGGGTTCAGCTCTTGTCCAGCTCAGTTGGTGAGCAGAGTCAGAGACCCACGTTCGTGACTGAGGCGCCATGGTGCCTGACACCTTCGTGTTTGTTACGGCTTCGTTTTGTCTTCCAGGTGGTCATCTCTTCCTTCCTAGAGATGCCAGGGTCTGAACTGAAACTATTTTGCCTCCCCTTTTCCTCCAATGCAGTTTGCTTTGGGCAGCCCCTGCCCTCTTCCTGGGTTGCTTCGTGGGTACAGGTCAGCTCTATGCAGCAGTCCCACGCATCTTGGGGAGCTTGCGCCTGTGCACACTAGAGCTCAGTTATTTTCCCCATTCCCCTCCCCTTTCCTTTCTTCCTGTCTCACAATACCTATGATGTATTTTGGTTCCTATTTGCACTTGCAGTTTCCTAAAGCAGAGAGACAATACAATATTTAAACATGTGTATCCAATTTATTTCACTTGCGTATCATCTTAGCTATAAATGCTTCAAGTTTATCCTTCCTTATAGCTGAGTAGTACTCCATTGTATAAAACACCGACATCTCTTTATCCATTCATCAGCCGATGGGCAGGTGAGTTAATTTCATGATTAAGCTATGACAGACTGTGCCACTACAAACACCAGTGTGGCTATGTCCCTGTGCCACGATGCCTTTAATTCTTTTAGGAGGATACTTACAAAGCAATAGCTGCGTCAAATGCAACCTCTCATTTTAGTTTCCTGAGGACCCTCCATGCCAGTTTCCATGGTGGTTGTGTCATCTGCACTCCCCGCAACACCGGGGTGAGGCCCCTCTTCCCCACAGCCCAGCCAGCACCTGCTATGGGTTGATTCCTTCATGACCGCCACTCTCTCTGGGAGAGATGGAATTGCAGTGTTGTTTCAGTTTGCGTCTCTCCAGTGACCAATGTGGAACATTTTATCTATGTATTTATGTATTTGTGCAGTTGTATATTTATTTGTCGATTTATTTGGTACAGAGTCTCACTACATAGCTCAGACTCATAGTGATCTTTGGGTCTTAGCCTCCCCAGCACCAGGATGACAGGTATGTGCCACCATACCCCATTTTGGTGGCTGGCACAGCACACCCAGGGTTCTAGGGCCAGCATGGCATGCAATACTAGGGATCAAATCTAGGTCCTTGTGCTTGCCAGGCAAGTGCTTAGACTGCTGAGCTATCTTCCCAGCCTTGTACTCTGTTGTGTTAAACACAAATGTGCACGCATGCACGTGCACGCACGCGCACACACACACACACACACACACACGCACACACACACACATCTTCTTTGTCCATTTGCCAATTGGTGAGTATTTGGGCTGGTTCCAAGATTTAGCTGTTATAAATAATGCTACAATAAACATTGGTGTGCATATATCACTGGTGTGATGATATTCTTTCAGGAAGATATCAAAAACGGGAATGAAACCTCTAGTTGTGGTCCTAGTTTATTATTTTATATATACATATATATATATATGTATATAATTTTATTTGTTTTATTTTATCTTTGTCTTTTTGAGAGAGGGTCTTGCTATACAGTTCAGGCTGGCCTTGAGCTCACTTTTGTAGCCCAGGCTGGTCTCGAACTCACACTCATCCTCCCAAGGGCTGGGATTACAGGCACATGCCACCATGTCTGGACTCCATCTCTGACTCACTGTGCCCAAGAGCGGGGCCAGCGCGGCATGTGGTGCCAGGGGTAGAACCCCGACGCTTGCGCTTCCCTAAGCAAGTGCTTAGTCCCCTGAGCTGTACCACTGGCCCTAGCCCTAGTTCTGTTTTTTTTTTTTTTTTAAATTTAACAATGGTTGTATTACATATCTTCATCATCAAATCTTTTTAGATTAATAGATACAGGTATGTAAGATTGGTCATATAATGAAATACTTTCAATAAACCTTAGTTTAAAAAAAAATCTTCCAGATGCATATATTTTTTTCTTTTTACGATTATATAGTATGTAATTTTGATAATATTAAGTGACATAACATCTTTATATAATAAAAATAGATATCAGGTTACATAGGTAATAGACTTGTTCTTACACTACCTAGTTCTGTTTTGAGTCTACACTCCCACCAACAGCAGAAAGGGCTTTTTTCTCCCCAGAGCCCTATAGCATGTGTTGTTGGCTGATTCCTTGATAATAGCCAAGAAATTGGGGTAAGATGGAATCTCAGCATTGTTTTAATTTGCATCACTTCAATGATCAGTGATATTAGACATTTGTTCATATGTTTATTTGCTGTTTCTGTTTCTGTA
>PVKN010036829.1:0-11357 GCA_004027915.1 Capromys pilorides | reverse complement strand
TCTTGGGCCGGCGAGATGGTTCAGTGGTCTAGAGCGCCTGCTTGGGAGGGCTCAGGCAACTGCGGGGACTGCAGTTCGATCCCCGGCACCACATGCTGCGCCAGCGCCACCACCAGGGCAGGCTGAGCCAGCCACAAAATACATAAATAGAGAAACAAACAAACACAACAAGCAAACAAACAAATAAATAAATAAAATTAAAAAAAAAAATAAAGTATCTCATCTTCTGTAGTAATTCCATTGACTGACTTAACAAAAGAATTCACAGGGTCAATTTGGCTAGGTGAAATACAGGGATGTAGTTCTGGGAGATGTTGGTAAATGTACTAGTGGGCTTTTGGGAGAGGATTTGATGAGATATAGTGACTGGTGGCAAGATGAACTTGTCTGATTGGGGGCAACCATTTGTATGCTGAGTTAGGGTATTTTTGTTTTTATTTTTTATTTTAGAGGTCATTCTATGGATTCCAGGCTGACCTTGAACTCACTCTGTAGCCCAACCTAGCCTTGAACTCACAAATCCTCCTGTCTTAGCTTCTTAGTGCTAGAATAACAGGCACTACCATGTCCGGCCTGAGTTAGCTTTAAAGTTGAAAACTTCCCCCTGGCTTTGCTTTCCAGACTCAAGAATTGTGCCAGAAGAAGAAAGATTTTATGGGTGTATTGTATGTAGCCCAGTAGAGAATCACTTGCTCTTTGCCTCACTTCTGAGGCATGCTGCACATTCGCTTGGCATATGGAATTCTCCATATCATCATGTGAGGCTCTGGAACAGAGTAGACTTCTGGATTCTTCCTATATCTTCCTCTGAAATAAGTCTGAATACAACCTCTGATCTGCTTTTCTGTTGGGAAGCATTAGTTTACTTTTTGCCTAAGACCTTTTCCCCTTTAAAAAAGCCTTCTGATTAGCAGAGTTAAGGTTATGATTTAAGCAAATGAAAAACAGATAAAAGTGAGGTACACATGGAAAAAATGAGGGAACAATAGTCATGCTAATACCTGAAATTCCTTGGTATGGCAAGGTCTGTCTCCAGAGTCTGTCTCCAGGGTTTTAGCTTCTGGTTAGTGCTGGGTTCATTCACCATCTGAAAAAACACCCATTTCTTTTCAATACCAAGGAGGCTGGGGCCTTGTAGCACCCAGGCAACCCTTTAGAGCCCATCTTTCTCTTTTGTTACCTCCATCTCTTAATTTTTACCCTTCTTTTATTTCTATGATAAAAGTTTTATTGAGATAAAATTCATATATTATACATTTTACCCACTTCAGATGCGTAGTTTAGTGGTTTTTAGTACTCACAGAGTGGTATGACCATTAGTACAGTCAATTTTAGAATATTTTCATCAGCCTTCAAAGAAATCCTATTCCAATTAGCCATTATTCTTTATTCTCCCTCATCTCCTATCCACTGATCTACTCTGTCTCTGTAAAGCCCCCTAGGCCTCTTCCCTGGCAGTCCTCAGCTTTTCATGCATACACATGATGTGGTCACCTAAAAAGTCACTCACCAGAGGTTTATTTTTTTATTTAAATTATTTTTTTGAAATGTGGAACACTTCATGAATTTGCGTGTTTTCTTTACACAAGTGTCATTCTAATCTTCTGTGTATCGTTCCTATTTTAGTATATGCGCTGCCGAAGCAAGCACTCACTAGGGGTTTAGAAACCACTGAGGATTGAACTCTGGCCCCTTGCACTTGCCACACAAGCACTTATTCTACTGACCTATCTCCCCAGCCCCCAGAAACCATCTTTCTGTGCTCTTTACCCTTCAGGTCCAGGAATTGCTTTTACCCTGAGGACTTGCCTTTTCTGCTCCCATGCTGTTTACTCTTCAGGGAGTAAAATACCAAAAACCTGAATACAACTTTCCATATCAGTCTACATTTATATACTACCCCCCCCCCCCACACACACCCCTGGACATTAGCCTCAATTAAGAGGGTCAGAGGTCAGAGTGGGTTCTACTCATCTGAAGTTCTCCTTAGATTCATTTTTAGCCTGACATGAAGTAAAGGCACAAATAAAGAAGCTTGTTTTCAAGTGTGTATGATTGGATACTGCCCTGATAGAATGAAGCCAGTGTTCTTAAAATAGCCCCTTTCAAGGAAGGCCAGCGCTCACCTTTACCAAGAGAATTATGGGCCACTTCTATGACACCATTATATAGAGTGGGTAATGAGAATTCCCTTCTCAAGGCTGTCCTCTATTAATTATACAATGTTCCAGATAAAATTTAAATGCTAGTTTAATAAAAGGCAGGACAGAAGGGGAAAGGGAGGAAAGGACAGGAAAAAGAGTAATAGGAAAGAAATAGAAGCAGAACTTTCATAAATAAGTGAAAGAGGGCCTGAAAGCAGGACAGGAAAAAAACAAGCTTTATCATGTACAGGTACAAAATCCCTATGATGAATGTTGCATGTCTTTTTTTAAATTTTAAATTGCAAAAAACAAAAACAATGATACAGAATTTCAAAATAAAATAATAGGAAATTAGCGATGCTTATTATATTACATATTGTTAGCTTCAAAGTAGTTGCTTAGATCACAAAATATAGGCATTAAAATTGATCAAACAGGGCTGACCAGATAGCTTAGCAGACTAAAATACCTGCTCCTGCAGAGCACAGTGGCCAGAGTTTGATCCCCAGCATGTTGTGCTAACACCACTCCTGGGGCGCTCAAGACAGCAATTGAGACTGGGCGCGGTGGTGTGCTTTTGTAATCAGCACTTGGGAGGCTGAAAACAGGAGAATCACTGTGAGTTTGATCTATGTAGTGAGACCCTGTATACCCTGTACACCCTGTCCTAAATTCATAAATATTAAACAAGTGAACTAATAGGAAATAGTGGTATAATTATGTTAGATATATTATATATATATATATATATATATATATATACACACACACGCACACATATATATGTGTGTGTGTATATGTGTATATATATATATATATATATATATATTTTTTTTTTTTTTTTTTCCTTTTCCCCATCCCAGCATCTCAATTGCTTTTACTTTTGAGCAGTTTCTTTCCCTTTCACATCAGTTGCACATTGGGATCTTATTTATTCTTTCAGCTTCCTACACTAGGTAGACAATGTGATGTTTATACATGGGAGTCTGACTTATCTCATTTATTTTTTTATTTCATAAAGAGAGTATAAAATAGTATTAAAACAAAAATTACAAGTGATATAGAATTTCACTTAACAAAGTAATATGAATTTCACAGTATTTGTTGTAATGCATAGTGTTATCTTCCAGCCAGTTATTCGTATTACCAGATATATGCATAAAAAATTAGAAGAAAGACATATATAAGAAATTAAGAGGAGGAAAAAAAAGAAACCATTGAAGAAAGGAGACAGAACAAATTAAGCATATCTGCTCTTTTCCATAGAACAGCAGAAATCTACAGGACAGTGGTCCTAACCTCCCTGTTTACATACATAGATATGTCTCTTTCCACACTCAGTCTTCTGTCTTTTTATTTCATTTTTGAGTGTGTGGCTTTTTTTTTTTTTTTTTTTTTTTTTTTTTTTTTTTTTTTTTTTTTTTTTTTTTTTTTTGTCTTTTTGAGACAGGATCTCACTATGCAGTTCAGTCTGGCATTGAGCTCACTTTTGTAGCCCAGGCTGGTTTTGAACTTGCACCGTTCCTCCTGCCTCAGCCTCCCAAGTGCTGGGATTATAGGCATGCGCCACCACACCCAGCTCATGAGTGTGGTTTCTAATTGCCTCCATTTATGTATAAAAACCTTGAGTTTGTCCATATGTATAGCTGAGTAGTACTCCATTGTATAAAAAGACCACATCTTTTTTTTTATCCATTTCTCAGTTGATGGGCATTTGAGTTGTTTCCAAGATTTAGATATGACAAATTGTGCCACTGTAAACGTGGATGTACATGGGTTGTTGTGGTATGATATTTTTAATTATGGGAAGATACCCAGAAGGGGAATAGCTGGGTCAGATGGGATCTTACTAGTTTGCTTCACGCTGATTTCCACAGTGATTATACCAGTCTACATTCCCAACCAACAGTGGAGAAGGATTCCTTTTGCCCATAGCACCTCCAGTATTTGTTATTGGTGGATTTTCTTGATGATAGAAATTCTTTCTAGGGTGAGATGGAATCTCAGTATTGTTTTAATCTTAATCTCTGGAATGACCAGTGATGTGGAACAACATTTCATATATTTATTTGCTATATTTATATTTTCATCTAAGACGTGTGTATTCATCTCAGATGCTCATTTTTTATGTATTTAGTATAGGGTCTCACTACACAGGCTGGACTGGTAGTGATCCTCCTGTTTTCAGCCACCCAAGCGCTGGGATTATGGGCACCGCACCATCACTCCCAGTCTCAATCACCATCTCAACGCACCCTGGGAGTGGGGCCAGCATGGCACTCTGGGGATTGAACCTGGATCGCTGAGCCTGCCTAAGCAGGCACTTTAGTCCACTGAGCTATCTGACCTGCCCAAAGATGCCTATTTTTTTTATTGGATCTTTGAATTGGGGGGGCATGACTTTTTTCTATTCTTTAAGTGTTGGAGATATAAGGCCTTTGTGTGAGGGACAGTTGGCTAAAATTTTCTCTACTCTGTGGGTTTTCTTTTCACTCTGTTGATGACTTCATTTTATGTGCAAAAGCTTTTTAATAAGATGAGCTAAGCTGGGCGTGGTAGCGCATGCCTGTAACCCAGCATTTGGGAGGCTGAGGCAGGAGGATCAGTGCGAGTTTGAGACCAGCCTGGACTACAAAAGTGAGCTCAAGACCAGCCTGAAATGCATAGCGAGATCCTGTCTCAAAAAGACAAAAAAAAAAAAAAAATGAGCTAGGGCTTTTGAAGGTGTACACTAACTAAGTTACCACGTTCCTGCTGACTCAAACTACACATGATATATGCATGACTGTCTCATTGGGCAGCATAGTATAGTCACGCATGTATGGCATCATCAGGAATGTAAGAACATGGTGTAGAAGAGGGCTGGATCATAGCCCCAGCTATCTGTGGTGACTTCTGCAGCTTAAGGGATTCGCTACATTTCTCTGAGCCTCATTTCTGTTATTATTAACTGTGAGTAAATACTCTGTTACTGTGAGTGCTTTAGAACTTATGAATAGCTGTTCATGTGCTCAACTATATATACACCCTATAAATATATGTACAGAGTGGCATTGGGGCTTGACTTGTATAGCAGATCAGCTGACAAATTAATATGGCAAAGGTTTTAAACTAAAATTTTTAAAACTCACACAATCCTATTACTTCCAAATATTAGTGGTATCTACTGCTAATTGTTGAGCACTTGTGTACTGAGCACCATTGTAAGTTGCCTGAGTTGAAACTTGCAGTTCTCCTGTCTCAGCTTTCTAGTGTGTTGGGTTCACAGGTATGCACCACCACAGTCTTTTATTTCCTTCCTCACAACTACCTTTATACTTTTCCCCCCATTTTAGAGATGTTTCAAATATCTGTTATAATGTAATGAATTACTCCAAAACATCATTTCTCACAGTTCTGGAGCATTGTTGGTTCATTTGAGTTGTTCTGCTCCATTTGAGTCACTTAGAGTCCCTCCTGCCACAATAATCTACTGGGAGCTAATTTGGGCTTGAAATGTCCAAGATAGCCATTTAGTGTCCAGATCTCTAACTTCAGGAAATCTGTCCTGGACTTCCTAATGGCATGACAGCTGTGCTTCAAGAATGAGGGAGCATAGATTGCCAGTTCTCTTCAGGTCTGGGCTTGAAGTTCTGAAACACCACTTTTTTCCCCAGTACTAGTGATGGAAGCCAGGTATATTCTACCCCTGAGGGACATACCCATCCTTTTTAAATTTTTTTATTTTGAGATATGATCTCACCAGGCAAGTGCTTATTCTACTGGGCTATCTCCCCAGTAACAAACTTAGCTTTTCAACTTTGGATTAATAGCTCTATGGATTATTCAGTTGTATTATAAAAATATAACTAGTGTGGGGTTGGGGAGATAGCTCAGGGGCACAAGGGCCTGCCTGGCAAGTGCAAGGTCCTGAGTTCAATCCCTAGTTCCACACACAAAAAAAAAGAACCTCGGTCAAAAATATAACTAGTGTGTAAAACTATGATTTTATAAGTAGTGTCAGAATGAGTGAGAAGTAGAAGTAAAAGTCAACTTAAAGAAAAATACTGATAGGGCAGTGCTAGCCAATAAAAGTAGAATTCTACGTAAATATGCATAATTTAAAATTTTCTAGTAGCCACATTTAAAAGAAAAAGTAAGAGGTGAAATTAATATATAATTTTAATCTAATATATCTTAAATCTTATCATTTTAACTTCTGGTTGAAATATAGTTTTATATTAACTATATAGTTAATATAAAAGTTATTAATGACATATCTTACATTGTTTTTATTTTATAATTCTATTATGTCCATTTGGACTAGGCATGCCTTAAGTGTTCAATAGCCAGCTGTGGCTGGTGGCTCCTTATTGGACAACACTGTTATAGAACATGTCATGGCAGAGAGTTTTGTGACCTCATGGGCACTAGATTGCCATGGCATTGAGTATGGTTACGGAACTGTCGAGTATGGTATGAAGGTGTGGTATGGAGCCCAGCTTTAATTTCCTCTGTGTGGATAAAGTGCGTGGAAATGGAGAAGTGCTCTGATAAAATGGTCTCCTCTACAAAAGGACAGAGTTAGAGGTGGACTATTGAACTCTTGAAGTAAGAACATGCTTTTGATTTTCCTAGTGTGGGCAAGGGGAATGAACTGGGGCTCTGACTAGTGAGGTCCTTATGCAGATTATTGTCTTGGGGACCTGATAGATTGTGGAAATGTGGTAGCTCTGAATTCATGGTAATTATTAGATTGCTAATAAAAGACAAGTGTTTTGTAAAAAAAAAAAACCCACATAACTATAACTGTGGAAAGAGAGAAACATATACCAGCTTAGTATCAGCCAGGTTTTGTATTGTAAGGGGTCTCTTGCTTGAGGAATGCCCCCTCCTTGGTAGGGTCTACTGACTGGATACCATGTGTTCTATGAGTTTGGAGCCGCTCATCCCACCCCAGGGCTAATGTCATTCCTTTCTAGTGCTTTGTTACAGACATTACCTACTAATTCTGACCAGTCTGTTAGGACAGATACGCAGACTCTGGGAACTATACTGTTAGGCAGTGCCAGTGTATTCTGGGCTGGTTCTGGCTTTCTTATTCTAAGGTTTGTTGGGAGAAAGCTTGTGTTGGATATAAAGGACCTTACTCAGCAAGCCCAGTTACCCAGCATCTGCTTTAGGACCCACAGGACAAGTGCTTGCCCAGACCATGTTCACCTTTGGACAAAGTCCTTGAAAGTTGACTATTCAAGAAAATAAAGGTCAGAGGCAAGGAAGATAGGAAGGGGAAATAAGAATAAAGATATGCCATCTACAGGAACCTAATAAGCCCAATTCATGTAAACATTATAGGCCATTAAATGAGATAGGACAAATAATACCAATATGAATGAAAAATGAAGACAGAGGAGCTAGAGGAGAGAGGGGAAGAAAGGGAAGGGGAAGAAAGGGAAGGGGAAGGAATTAAAAGGAAAAGAAATATGCTGTAATATATACATGTAACTATTCCCCAAGATGATTGTAAACTACATCTCTGTTTTAAAACAACGCCCTAATACACACCTTTAACTTGAAATAACCATCAGAATTTTTTTTTAAACCTTAGAAATTATTTATTAGATCAATTTATTATTGTTACTTCTTTTTTTTTAATTTTATTTATTTATTTGTTTGCTTGTTGTGTTTGTTTGTTTCTTTATTTTATTTATTTTGTGGCTGGCTCAGCCTGCCCTGGTGGTGGGGGCTGGCCAGCATGTGGTGCCGGGGATCGAACCGTAGTCCCTGCAGTTGCCTGAGCCCTCCTAAGCAGGCGCTTTAGACCACTGAACCATCTCGCCGGCCCCAACCATCAGAATTTTAACCTGAGCAAAATCGAATTTTCCTGCTGTGTTCATTTTTTAAAACAACCTCTGCTCCAATGGGATTCGTATATGTTGTCTTCTTCCAGCACTAAGTGTGCATTTTCAGCACTTCACTGACTAGAGGGAAATAGCTTTGTGCGTATGGAATCACCTCTTAAGAGGGTCTGATTTTTTTTCTGCCTTATTGTGTGTGTTCAGTTTTCTGTAATACTGGTCATGGATAACAACTGGTGATGAAATATTATGCCAGCCTTCACTGTGAAAGCATTTCTTGCACTTAGGTCATTTTCTCCCACTGGAGATAAGTGGTATGAATAAAATTTAACTGATTATTTTCATTAACTATATAACCAATATTACTTAAGACAACCTGAGTTGTATCTTCATTTTTTTATTTTTAGGGAAGGGTCTACAGGGTGTTCAGGGTCTCACTACTAGATCAGACTAGTAGTGACCACCAGTTTACAGCCTCCCAAGACCTGGGATTACAGGTGCGTGCCATCACACCCAGTCTTAATTGCGAGGGCCAGCACGGCAGGTTGGGGGATCAAACCCCAGCCCCTGTGCCTGCTTGCAGGTACTTTAATCCACTGCACTATTTGGCTGGCCCCTTAGTTGTATCTTCAGATAAGAGCTTTATAAATAAATTGCTAATTCTAATTGCAATTTTCTTACTGGAAAACCAATTTCTGTTCCCTTTTCTCCCTCCTCACTCACTTAAATTTTCACTTCACTTGATTTTATAATTTACATCAGTCATAATTTTTTCTAAATAGTAATTGCTTATTAATCAACCATTAATTTCTACATATTCCTAGTCTCCTGAGATAAGATTAATCTTGTCTATAGAAGAATAATTGAGAAATGGACTGTTTCACGGTATCTTGTTCAATTTTAATTTCTCTTTATTGTTTCATTATCTCTCAATTTCAACAGAGGGGGCCTTAGGGGACCCAATGTCTTTCTGTTGAAAAGTATTGAATGTCATTTGTGGGTTGGAAATAGCTCCATGGCACAAGTGCCTGCCTGGCAAGTGCAAGGTCGTGAGTTTGAACCCTGGTCCCACCAAAAAAAAAAAAAAAAAAAAAAAAAAAAAAAAAAAAAAAAAAAAAAAAAGTATTGAATGTCGTTTGTTATACGTAATTTTATCTTCACTTCTTAAAAATGAAAGGGATTGTTCCTCTTTGACGTGCAAAGATTATTTAAGAGTAAGTGCCTCTTATAATCAATTCAGTCAGAAAATAAGACAGGCTACACTGCTGTCCAGTAGAACTTTCCATGGAGATGGAAATTTCGATCTAAATTGTACCATATAATACATATAATAGATGGCAATTGGTTGCAAGTGGCTATTGAACACTGAGTAACTGATTTTTTTTTTCAATACTGGGGATTGAACTCAGGACCTTGCACTTGCTGGACAAGCATTTATTCTACTGAGCTATCTACCCAGCCTTGAATTTTTATTTGTTTTGTTTTGTTTGAGAGAGAATGTCCCTATGTAGCTCAGGCTATCATCAGCTTTCATTTCTCCTGCTTCCAGCCTTGTACTGCTGGGATTACAGGCAAGCACCACCACACTCAGCTTTATCTAATTTTGAAAAGTTTAAACTTATGTATCCATAGCTGTAGTGGCTCCTGTTTTAGATAGCACAGTAAACTACGTGTTGACTAACCATGTCAGAGTAGGATCAGAAATGAAAAAGTTTCTCATCTTAAGCATATTACTCCAAATTCATCTATTTTTTTAATTTGCTCTGTACAAGCCTTGGTATTTGGCATTCGTTTTCTATTAATCTCTTATACTTGTAGGCCACCAAGAGCAGAAATGCTGATTAGCTCCTGTGGTACATCATCAAGTCTATAAAATGATAATGAAACTATAAGACAAGATTTATTTCTACCAGTTATTTCTATTTATTTGTATCTGTTGGCCTGGGAAGTCCATCGTTAGCCAACCGCTTTCTATCCCTATGTCAGCTTTTCAAGCTGATAATTTAAATAATATTGTTTATATAGTTAATGAAAATAATCAGTTAAATTTTATTCATGCCACATATCTCCAGTGGGAGAAAATGACCCAAGTATTTAGACACCACTAAACAGTAACAACTAAAAAGTCAGAGTCATTCATTACTCAGTTTGGTGGGAGAAACCAAATTGACGTACAAAATATTACTAAACCATAAAATAAAATGATTGGCTATTTAGAATTTAGGGAATCTTGGGGATAACTTTTCCTTTAAAAGTTGGCAGAGATTGTTGCCAGGGACCTGGATATGAGCATAGACTAGAGAATCCTGTGGCAGGACCTAAGGTTGGTGAAGCCATTTGGAGGTATCAAGAACCACAGCTCAATTAATCGTGTTCCCTATTCTGTAGGACATGCTCACTGAAGTAAAGCTTAGTTCTTTAATTCCAGCTTGCTCCTCACAAACTGTGACTGCAGGCCTTGGTTCATAGAACTGAATTGTTCATATGTAAATGAGACAGGCAGCTAGGTTACTGGTACATTTTCAGCTCTGTAATGTTATGATCTACCACAGGTGGCCCAGGAGGCAGAAAAAAAGATGTGGCAGGTCTTTCTTGCTGTCAGGATCACCAGCTACATAGCACTGGAGCACCCTCCCCTCATAGCCAAACCCATAGATTCTGCTATCCTTGAACCTCATCCTCATGGTCAGTACCTTGAGTCAGACACTAACCAACTCTAAGAAACTTAGGGATCTCTGTCCCTCTGTCCATATCACCTCCCATGTCATGAATCCATCATATCATTCTTTCTTTAGCCCCCTTTCACATCTGCCTAGCACATCTTAGTACAATCTAAACTGCTAATGAGGTTTCTAGACATGTTAGGAGGGACTCCTTACCCTTCCAAGCCTCTCTCTCTGGTCATTGACTACCAGTTCATAGTGTTCAGCACACTTTATACTCTTTTGCACCTGCTGACTATATGCATGCTATTCCCTTGGCCCAGAATTCCCTTCTCTCATCTTTGTGTATCCTGTTCATCTTTCATTACTTGGCTTATACCTTACCTCCTCCCTAAAGCCTTCCCTCACCAAAGTGTATATTGTGAGGTAAAGCTTCAGGGAGAAGATGTTTTCCACCTTTTCTCTTTCATTTTCCACTATAATGTTGATTATGCTCGTGCAGGTAAATGTGCAAATAAAATTGGAATTCTAATTTGGAAATTATAATGTATTAATCTTAAATACATAGTCTGATTAATTTTTAACATGTGCACATATGTAACCAGTACCTAAATCAAGAAATTAAAACATTTCTTCTACCTAAATGGTTGCCTTGTGCCTCTTCCTAGTTAGCATGATCTAAAGGTAACTACTGTTTTTTTTTTGTTTTGTTT
>PVKN010036828.1:0-11362 GCA_004027915.1 Capromys pilorides | reverse complement strand
CCCTCCCCTCCTTCCATCCCTCTCTCTTTCTCTTGACAAGAGCCCCTTGTGTAGCTTTTACTGACCTTGAACTTACAGTGGTCCTCCTGCCTTAGCTCCTAAGTGCTGGGATTATATGTCTATAGCACCATGCCTGGCTCTCTTTAATTTTTTAAATTTTCCAGAGTTCTACATTGTTCCACATCCCCACCAACAATTTAAGGGAATATATATTCTAATTTATCTACATCTTCACCAATCTTCATCTTCTGGTTTTTGATAGTAGTATTCCTTATAGGTGAACTGATATTTCATTGTAGCCTTGATCTGTGTCTCCCTAATGATTGGTGCTGTAAAACAGCCTTTCATGTATCTAGTGGCTTTTTGAATGTCTTTGGAGAGTTGTCTAGTCAAGTTCTTTGCTGATTTCTTTTAGGGAGCTATTTTTATTACTATTATTACTATGCTATTGATTTGTAGTACTTTCTTATATACCTCAGATATTAACCTATATGGTCTGCAGTTATTTTTTTTCTATAACTTGACTTTTTACTTTGTTGTTGCTTCTTTTGCT
Source organism: Capromys pilorides (assembly GCA_004027915.1). Classification (NCBI taxonomy): domain Eukaryota; kingdom Metazoa; phylum Chordata; class Mammalia; order Rodentia; family Capromyidae; genus Capromys; species Capromys pilorides. Next base: position 10,809 of record PVKN010036828.1, on the reverse strand, counting down.
TTTGATATTTCATATCACGTCGGCTCCCTTGTCTGTTTTTGCCTTTGTTGCTTTTCTTGAGGTATCAGATCCATGAAATCATTGCCAAGCCATTGTCATGGAGTCTTGTCTTTCTTTTTAGAGTTTTACAATTTTAAGATTTTGTGATCTCAGTATCTTTAAAACATTTTAATTTTTGTATATGGTTTGAGATAGGGGTCTAATTACATTTTTAGCTTATGAATATGCACTCAGCATTATATTGTTGATATTATCTTTTGCTAGTGGTGTATTATACACGCAAACATACATATATGTAGTGGTTGATACATTGTGTCAACTTGGCTGGCTGCCTGGTGGTTGATACATTTTATCGATTTGACTGCATTGCCTGACTCTTTCACACTGTGAGCCATCAGGGCCCTGCCTCAGAATAACTCAGTTTGGACTCTTATCTCCTGGCTTCTGAATGCACAGACTCATCAGCCTCTAGTTTGGACCTTTCAGCTTTCCCTCAGCCTCTAGTTTGGACCCTTCAGCTTTCCGTAGCACATTCTTCTGCCTTCCTTTTCAGTCACAACAGCTGACCATTAGAGACTGTTAGGAACCAGTAGAAATTGGTTAAGTCCAGTAGAGACCAGTAGGGATGGAACATTGCAGTGAGTATAAACGCTTTAGGACTGAATCCTTCAGTTGGCAGTATGCAGACACTCTCAGCACACTTCCCCATCTGACTCTGGGACTGGCTCATCTCATGTTACATCTGTTCCTTGTATTATATCTGTTCCTCTAGTAAAACCCTGACTAGAACAACGCACACACACACACACACACACACACACACACACACACACATAATGTAATATATAATTAGCTTTCTGTTGCTGTGATAAAATACCTGAGAAAATAAACTTGTGGAAAAGGTTTTGGTTTTCTGTTCAGAGGTTTCAGTCCATGCTAGCTCCATTGCCTTAGGCTGTGGGAAGGCACAATGGTGCTCACTTCATGGCAGCCAGACCGCAGAGCAGGAAATTACAAGGAAGTGGGTGGGAACAAAGAAAGTACATTCTTCCAGTGACCTACTTCCTCCTCAGTTTCCACCACTACTACAGTTTGCACTACCTCCTATTAGCCCATTCAATCATGAGCCCATCAGCAGATGAGAGCATTAATGAAGTCAGTGCCCTAATGATCCAGTCAGGCTGGGGTTGTAACTCAGTAGTAGAGTGCTTGTATAGGATGCACGAAGCCTTGGGTTTAATTCTCAATAACATTACAAAAGAAACATTCCAAAAGCTTTACCTCTGAACATTAATTTCATTGTGGTTTAAGCCTTCAACACAGCCACAGCTGTTTTTTTTTTTTTTTTTTTTTGGTCTGTACCGGGGATTGAACTCAGGATCCTGCACTTGCCAAGCAAGCGCTTATTCTCCTGAGCTATCTCCTTGACCCAGCCACAGCCTTTTGGGAGAAGTTTTACATGGGGTAGTTCATACATGAACCCACTCCTGGCTTCTGTAGTATGCTCCAGTGGTTTATGTGTCTGCTTTTATACCAGTACTACACTGTTTTAACTACTGTAATATATATTTAAATTTGAAAATGTGATGTTTTTAGTTTGTTTTTTTCTCAGGATGGTTTTACTTACTTGGGTTCTTTTGTGATGTAAGTTGAATTTTGGAAGTTTAAAAAAAAAGTTTGATTAGGACCAGGGATATAGCTCAGCAACATAGCACCTGCTTGGCAATCACAAGTTCCTGAATTTGATTTCTGGTACCAAGAAAAAAATTCTTTTTGTTTAGAATGTTACTAGAATTTTGATAGGGATTACATTCACTCTATAGATCACTTTGAGTAATGTGGATTTTTACATGATTTATCCTTGCAGTCCATGTACGTGAGCTAACTTTTCAGAATATCTGTTGGTGGTCTTCTGAATTTCCACAGGATCTATAGTAATTTCACCTTTTTCATTTCTTATTGCTTGGATTTGAGTTTCTTTTCTCTCCTCTTGTTAATGTTGTTGGCTAGAGGTTTATCAATTTTATTTAATCTTTAGTGGGTAGCTATATTACTATAATCAGAACCTCTCTGTAAAGAGTCTTTTTCTTTTTAAACAACAAACATTTTTATTTTTATTTATTTATTTGTTTTTTGCAGGACCGGAGTTTGAACTCATGACCTTGCACTTGCCAGGCAGGCACTTGTGCCACGGAGCTATCTCCCTGGCTGTAAAGTGTCTTCTTTAGGTATCTCTCCTATGTCAGAGATTCTTGTTTTGTGTGTGTCCCAAGATTTTACCTTCTCTATTGATTGAGAGTGAGATACTAGTTTTTTTGGCACTGCGCTCTGTTCTTCACTATAGGGATGTGGTGAGGTTATTAACCAAGTGTCTCCCAATATTATTATGCAAGGGAGAACATGTGCTTAAGAAAGATATGTTTTCCCATTTACAGTAGTACAATTAACAATGTTAATAACAGGTAGTGAAATTTAGAAATTGATAAACTTTTCTAACTAATACATTTTCACTTTAGACCATAGGAGCAAACATTATAGCTATACAACAAAGCAAATATTTTTGTTTGTTTTGTTTTATTTTTTTTCTTGTCAGTTCTGTAACTTTATTTTAAAGTTCTCATCCACATTCACTGTCTGGAGATTTTTGAATGTAGTAACAGGGACAAAGGTTACCAAGGTAAACAGCTTTTTTGGTGAATCTTCATCCTTATTCCATTTCCTAGACAACTGTACCCGGATAGGATATGAAACATTCCTTGTTCCTTTGCCCAGACGGCTTTGTTGAGCCTAGTGTCAATGCACACATCTGGAGTCCCCATCTCCTTCATGGCAAACCTTTGGATCTCCTTAAGTGCCTGAGGGGAGCATTTCTTGTAGCCCATTCTGTGGATGCGCTTATGAATGTTAATAGTTATTCTCAGGTCACCACCTCATTGATGGCAGAATGGTTCTTTTTCTCACTGCCCTTCTTTGCAGGAGCCATTCTGCCAGGCCCAAGTTAGAAAGGAACAACAAAACAGATCTTAAATAGGGAACTTATATTGAAATTATCTGTCTGGACACCTCTCCTTCGTATACCTGGAGTCTTCCAGGCAAACTGGTTCACCCAAGTTACCTCCTGCTACCTCTGTGCTGTGAGGATTCTCCCGTGCCTTGGTCTGCGTACCACTGGACCTAGCAGTATGCCTCAGCTCACTGGGTCTAGTCTACTGAACTCGAATTCAACCTGATGGGCCTGGCTTGAGTCTGGCTGCTGTTCTTGGCTCCTTCTGGCTGCACTTCATTGAAGTGGATCAGTAGAGCCCAACTGCTGTACTTGGCAGGTCTTTCTGGCTGCGCATTGCCAAAGTGGACTGGCTGAGCCTGGATGGCCCTGGCTGACTGCTAGGCTTGGCCAGTATATCATTGCATTTAAAGAATAATTCTGGGGGAGAGGGGGGCGGCGAGATGGTGCAGCGGTCTAAAGAGCCTGCTTAGGAAAGCTTAGACAACCCCAGGGACCGTGGTTTGATCCCTGGCACCACATGCTGCGCCAGCCCCACCCCCCAGGGTAGGCTGAGCCAGCATTAAAAAAAAGAATAATTCTAGGGTTGGCGAGATAGCTCAGTGGACTAAAGTGCCTGCTTAGGCAAGTGCAGGGACTGTTAGTTCGATCCTTACACCACATGCTGCATCAACCCCATCCCAAGGACAGGCTGAGGCAGCCACAGTCCGGGCTTAGTGGTGCGCACCTGTAATTCCAGTGTTGGAGAGACTGAAATCAGGAGGTTTACCACGAGTCTGAGCTGTGTAGTAAGACCCTGCAACAACCAAATACAGGAAACAAAGAATAATTTCCAAGCTAGGGTGATGTTACCCTTAATTTGGATAGTGTTAAATCCTTTTTTGAGTGCAGATTTCATATCCTCCCTGTCATGTGCTGTTTAATAAATATTTTGTGTTCATAATTACATCTTTCTTGGATTTTCTTTTCCACAGACTTCAGCTTAAATGAACCAATTCTTTTTGATAAAATGTATGACCTAACTTTGTCAAGTGATTTTGTTATTTATGATGTTTTGGGGACCCAGTAGTATTCTTCTCCAGTGCCATTCTTGGATTCCTGAAAGTGTGAAATGCTCTTCCTGGTAGGTGCCTTTCCAGAGAAAGCGCTTTCTTCACTTGGCCCCTAGGTGCCACCGTCAGTAAGCCTTCATACTCAGGTGCCCCTTTCTCACTCATGATACTTCCTCATTCCAGGTGTCAGGATTAGGATAGCAGTGGTAGAAACATTTCCAGGTTACTCACAGAAGTGAGTAGTAATATGAGCAATGTGTTCTTTCTTGTGATTTAAAAAATCGTTTTCTGGTAAATGATTTCTGTTGTCAATCCTCTTTTGAAGGCATTTTGGAAAGCTAACTTATATGTGAGAAAGGAGGAAGAGATGTTTTAGATCACACATATTGTATAGTCTAGAGGTATACATACAGAGTAAGTATTTAAATTGCTTGTCAGCCAAATATTAGGAGGAAAACCTTTCTTTTTACTGTAGGTACCAGGGAGGATGCTAGTGAAACAGTGCTTTCACTGCCACCTCCAAAGCTTAACAAGGCATTACAGAAGTCCAGTGTTAGGGAATATTTGCTAATATCTCTACCTGCAGAAAAGAAGCAGAAGTGCTTCTGTCTTATGATTTTTGGTACTATAATCAGACATTACAGGTGAAACTTCTTTTTTTCTTTGCAGATTAGGCTTAAATGTTTAAAGCATTACTTATGAGAAAATGATTTCACGTAATAAGTAACATGCTCATTTCAGAAATCACCTGTTTAAAAGTGGTGGATTTGTTACAGATTATAATTAGGGATTTTAGTGTAGATGTATGTATACACTTGCACAACTCCTGTAATTATTGTCTAGTTAATGTGTTTTAACAGAGAACATTATTGCATATGTGCTATGTGGCACACACTGTACTTAACAAGGTCAATAGTAGTATATGCACTGCCAAAGCAAGCACCCGAGATCAAAAATAGGAAATAAACATTTATAGTTTGACATCACCTTTGTTTATCATATGTTCAGTGTTTTTGTTGTCTAATATTGAGACTCTTATTGTCCCATGTAAATCTCATCTAGCCAGTCTTCACCATATGAATTAGAGTAACGCCTTCCTTCTACTGTCTCAGTATAATCTTGGCATCAGCTTTCTCTCTTCTAACACTCTTCAGCATAATGTCTTTCCTGTAAGTCATAAGTTATCCAGCTGCTTCTTCCTGTTTTCATTGTTGTCATTCTGATTCATCATGTTGAATAGATTCTCCTAAAAGCTGTCTTTCATTCTTGCTTAACATAGCAATTGTGGCAGTCCTCCTTGTAAGTCAAATCCTGTGTTTCTCCTTTCTATTGTTTACCTACTGTATCCTATGTCCCCCTTTCACTCACAGTAAAAAGAGACATTTTTATAGTGCTCTGTTTTCCCCTTCACTGGCTCACTGTGTTGTGAGCCTCTTGGCTTTCTTATTGTTCAGCAAATACACCATGTGGGCTTGTATTTTAGATTCTTTGCACCTCTCTCTGTAGTGCTCTTTCATATATAGAGGAAGCTGTTTATGGAACTATATAGTCAGAGACAAGCTAAGCTTTCAAGGAAGTCAGCAGAAAAATAAAGACCTCAGAATTGTGGCTAGAGGTACATCTGGACCTGCATGCCTCCCTAGGGATATGCAACAACTTGAGATTATATTATAATTAGCATCATGTGATCCAGTGAGTCCAGATAGGCATCAGTTACCTGGGTGAGTAATCAGGGCATTTGGACCCATCCCTTCCCAAAAATGCTTTTGTTCTTTTCATGTCCCTGTGCTGTGTGACTCATTTTCCCCCTGGGTTAATTTTAGCTAAGCAAGTATACTTGTAAGCTTGTAGATTGATTGTAATTTGTCCCATGTTGTAACTTTGCTACATAAATTCCCTGACAAGGGGCCTTGGTTGCCACCCTATTTGAGACTCCTGGAAATCTAGGAGCTGCTCTTCTCTCTTGATTTCCAGTAAAACTCTATTAACTTCTTTCTTTGGGATCTGACTTTATGTTGTGGGACCATAAACTTGTGAAATTTGATGTCTTACAGGTTGGGAGTTATATTTGTACTATATCACATATATCCAGTTTTGATTAAAAATGTCACAAAGGGCTGGGTAGATAGCTCAGTGGTCTAAGTACCTGCCTGGCAAGTGCAAGGACCCAGGTTTGATCTTCAGTACCACATGCCATGCTGACCCTGGGACTCTGGGTGTGCATTGCTGATCACCAAAACCAAGTATGGTGGGGAACACCTGTAATCCCAGTGCTGAGAAGGCTGAGACAGGAGGATCACTATAAGTCTGAGCTGCACAGTGAGACCTTGTACCATATAACTAATTAATTAATTAAAAAATAAAATGTCACAAAAATTGAAGTACCTGCCGTTGCCTACCTTCTAAAATTATCTCTGAATTTTCTGTCCTCTTGTTTTGAAATTCTGTATTTTTTTGTCTCTTTAAAATAAAATAAACCTTTTACTCCTCCCCTGCACAGCTTATTGCCCTTGCTCCCTCCCATCTTCTTCATGACATTTCTTGCTTTCTAATCTGTTCAGTTTACTTGTTTAGTCTGCTTTGCTCACTAGAATGTAGCCTTCATAGGGTGGGGTTTTGGCTTTCGTGTTCAGTTTCATCCCTTGCGTGGAGAGGCGTGCCTTGTACACACAGATGTCCAGCACATATTTGTTGAATGAACAGATGATTGATATTGTGCAAAAAGATTCCTCTTCCTCGTATTCTTAAGAGTGCCAAGAAAAGATAACAAAAGATAAGCCTTTCTGTTATTGTCACAAGCCCTGTGCTACATTTTTCCATAAATTGAAATAATTGCCTTTGCATGTACTTTTTTTTACAATGAGATAAGGGGTCACTAACTCTATCTGGGGCCCTGGTGCCAAGCAGAGCCAGGCTCTGTCTTTTCTCCCTGCTTTTCCTGTAACTTGCCTTATTTAGCAAGGGTGTAACTCTTTCTAGTCAGGATTTGCCAGAAACGTCACTGAGGCCTTTCCCTGTCCTTTTCCTACCTACCTGCCCCATTGTTTTCTATAGAAGAATATAGAAAAAAAATTATATATATTTAAAACGTGTAATGTGATGCTTTGATAGGTGGTGAAATAGCTACTGTAGTTTGGCAGATTAACATATTTGTCATCCACTGTAGTTACCCATTTTTTTTTCCTTTGTGGCAAGAGCACCAAAAATCTACTCTTTCAGCAAAAATCCTGACTATAATACAATATAGTCCTGTACATACAACTAGGTCTTTCCACTTGTTTGTCCTTTATATCTGTTGCTCTGTATCCTCTGACCCACACCTCCCCATTTCCTTCCTATTCCATAGCTACTGTTTTGTTTCGTTTCTGTATATTTACTTTGTTTTTCTGTTTCACACTTAAGTGATACCAGGCAGTGTTTTTTTCTTGTGTGTGGCTTACTTCACTTAGATAACATCCATATGATATTGTTCATGAGCAGAAACATGTTTGTTCATATATGTGACAGATGGTAGGCTATCCTTTTACTTGTGTAAGGCTGAGTTGTACTCTGTTTCATTCACACATGCACATGTTCACACACAAATTTAATTTTTTCATGTTGTTTCCATGTCTTGGCTATTGTGAATAATGACAAACATGGGAGTGTAGATATCTTTATGAAGTGCTGGTTTTGTTTCCTTTGTGTATATATCTAGAGGAGAGATTCCTGGGTCACATGCTAGCTCTATTTTTAATTTCTCTAGCAATCTCGCGTTATTTTCCTTAATAGTTGCATCAATCTGCATTCCCACCAGCAGTGGACAAGGGTGTCCTTTTCTTCATGCCCTTGTCCACACTTACCTTATGTTTTGAATAAAACCCATACTAACAGTGTAAGGTGAGATCATGTGGTTTTGGTTTGCATTTCCCTGGAGATTAGGGGTACTGAGCATTGTTTCATATACCTGTTGGTCATTGGTGCATCTTTGTTTGAGATGTGTGTTCAAGTCCTTTGCTCTTCTTTTCTCAGTACTAGGATTTGAACGCAGGCCTGTGCATGCTAGGAAAGTACTCTGCCACTAAGCTGTATCCTCACCACTTTTCATTAATCTTTTTTTTTTTCAGATAAGGTCTTTCCAATTCTTGTTAGAGTTAATGTGGTTATCCTGCCTCTGTCTCCTGAGTAGTTAGGATTATGGGCCTGAGCCTAATAGGAAAGGAGCTCAGCTCCTTTCCTACTTTTAAATTGTGTTCTTTGTTTTGCTGACATTGAGTTTTGTGAGTTTATAAATTTTTTATATTAGCTTATCATGTATGGCTTGCAAATATTATTTCCTAGTCTGTAGGCTGCCTTTTCATTTTGCTGTTTGTTTTCTTTGCTATGTAGAAGCTTTTTAATACTGTAATTGTAGTAATGAAAAACAATATGGTACTGGCTTAAAAACAAACACGTAAACCAATAGAACAGAAAAGAGAGCTTACAATATTCAGTTATTTGTCCAATCTTGCATAGTTGTATTTAATAATAAATAAGGTAATATAACAACCATTATTAATATGCTATTCTTCTTTTGAAAATCTGTGACATATGTATTGTAGTATGTTATCCTGTTTCTGTCTTTGTTTTTGCTCTTCATTTTAACTTTTGTTTTTACTCTTCAAAGTAAAATAAAATTTTAAAAAGGAGCTTAAAAATAAACTCAACACTTCATAGTGGACTAGTTTTCAACAAGGACATTAGGGCAGCACAATGGAGAGCGAATTGTTTCTTCAATAAACGGTGCTGAGGAAACTAAATTTCCATATGTAGAAGAATGAAATTGAACCTTTAGTTTTTCACAATCCACACACACACACAAAATCACCTTAATGTGGAGAGGTATTATAAGACTTGAAACCATAAAACTCCAACAAGGAAATGTTATGGTTCCTTGATATTGGGCATAGTAATTTGTTTTCTTTTCCTGATTAAAATTAACATATACTGATTATGTAAATTAATGGTTTTCACTATGACATTTTAAATATTTATTTATCCATTTAATCTTTTTGAGGCAGGGTCTCACTATGCAGTTCAGGCTGGCCTTGAGCTCACTTTTGTAGCCCAGGCTGGTCTTGAACTCACATTGATCCTCCTTCCTCAGCCTCCCAAGTGCTAGGATTACAGGTGTGTGCCATCACGCCTGGCTATTTATTTTTTATTTTGTAACAAAATCTCAGGCCATAAAAGAAGAAATAAATAAAAGAGACTACTGTGGTACTGCAAATTGAACCTAGTGTTTCTGTACTGAGCTACATCCCTAACCTTTTTCATTTTTATTTTGATTTGGGTTTCCCTAAATTATCTGGGCAGGACTGGAACTTGAAATTCTCCTGCCTCAGTCTCCTAAAGTGCTAAAATTCTAGGTATGTACTGCTATGCCCAGCTCCCTAATAAAAGTTTTAATGTGATTTGGGTTTCTCCAAGACCAGGTACATGTGCCTCTTGCAGCATTTTAGTGGCTATAGTGCATCCATACCAGAGTTGCCCATTTGCATTTTTTATAGCTCCCAGTGAACGATAGTGGGGGTGGGGAACAGAAGAGCGCCATCGTGCAGAGTGAGAAAAGATAAAGGCCAATATATAGCTAGTTTGTAATGTTTATATCTCTATTACATTAGATAAATAAAGCTTAGTTCTCTGTAGACTGCATAATTTTTGTGATTTCTTCCTGAAAATTATGATTTTCTGTTTCAGTGTGATAGTTGGGAAGATATTTTCATAGAGGTATAATGTAATGTAACCAAAATTGTAATAATAGGTTTAATGTTCTATATTTATTAGGAATAGTTGACATTTCTTATTTCTATCAACTTTGTTTGCTTGTTTTTGATCATTTGCAGTATTTCTTTTTGGTGAAAGATATGACTTAGGGCTGGAGAGATAGCTCGACAGTCTAAGCACCTGTCTGACCAGCGCAAGGACCTAGGTTCAATCCCTAGTATCACATGCTATGTCAGTGCCTGGAACCCTAGGTGTGCCATGCTGGCCACCGAAATAGGGTGTGGTGGCACACACCTATAGTCCCAGTGCTTGGGGAGGTTGAGACAGGAGGATCAGTAAGAGTCTGAGCTGCATAGCGAGACCTTGTATCAAATAAATGAGAGATTAAAAAAAAGACATTGACTTAAACATTTCAAAGTGAACAATCATTGTAAGATATTTTTTCTTAATATTTATTGTAGAGGTTCCAGAAACTTCAGCAGTTGTAGTGCAGAGGATTTTGAGAAGTTAACTTTAAATAAAGGAGGAAACTGCCTTCTTAATATTCCAAAGCCTGATGAAGCTTATAGTGCACCCTCCTGTGGTAATAAATTGGTGGACCCTGGAGAAGAATGTGACTGTGGTACTCCAAAGGTCAGTTTAATTTTTCATTTTTGCTTTGTAAAATTACCATGAGACTTGGAAAAAATTTGCTGGCTTTGTTGTAACTTTGGCGTAGGAACTAAAATCAACTGTAGCAGCAAATGAGGGTTATTTTGTCTGTGTGACTGGGGGATTTTCTCCTCCTCAGACTATAACTAATGATGCCATCTAAAGTCAAGGAAAGCACCATGCATACTCTTCTGATTTTCCCCTTCTTATACTACTTCTGTTACGGGTATTTGCTTATTTATCTTTAAAAAGGAATCAGTTTTTCACTTGTCTCCTAATTTGTAAGCATTAAACATTCTAGCAATGCCCATGCAGGAGTATTTATTCAGTTTGGACTCATCTGAAAAATAAATCAAA
>PVKN010036827.1:0-11362 GCA_004027915.1 Capromys pilorides | reverse complement strand
TATACATTCATGTAGCTGGCTTCAACCACTGACAGTGAACAACATACATATGTATATGAAAGTACATGTATGATAGTATACATGACAAGACATATATGACAAGAGCACTGCAGACATTTGGTAAAAGTGATTATTTAAAAGAGAACAGAAATTAGTCTTATAAAAATGTTACATATATATTTAATATTCTCCATTTTGAGCTGATTTTATTATGCAACATTTAACTGAAAATAAATATTAATTATCCTACATCTAGTATAAGTGTTATGCAACATTGTTATTTCTTTCTTTCTTTCTTTCTTTCTTTCTTTCTTTCTTTCTTTCTTTATTTATATTTTAAAGTATTTGGTTGTTGCAGGGCCTCACTCACTACACAGCTCAGGCTCATGGGGATCCTCCTGTTCTCAGCCTCCCCAGCACTGGGATTACAGGTGTGCGCCACAGCGCCTGGACTGCCCTGGGGGCAGGGCTGGCGCAGCATGTGGTACCAGGGATCCAGCTGCAGTCCCTGTGCTTGCCTAAGCTTGCCTAAGCAGGCACTTTAGTCCGCTGAGCTATCTCACTGGCCTTATGTAGCATTTTTAAATAGCATATATTTCTAATACAAATTTGGAGCAAAAGTATTCTCTATTCTCAAGTTTAGCACACAATAAATTAGAGATCCTAAGACAGTAGTAGGACACACATTTGAAGTGGCTCCTATGTAAATATATTAATTTGAGCTCTCTTAATATTGGTATATCTCACATTTCAAAAGTATGTATTCAAATAATGTTTTTTTCTTTTAAACCTAAGCTGAAAATCAAGATATCTGCATGTAGACAACTTTGCTTGAAAGGACCATATGTTGTACAGCCTTCGTCATTTTCATATGAATTAATTTTCTGCAGGTTTATAAAAATTTATTTTTTTTAATTTATTTTTTAAAGGCTTAAAATGTAATAAGTTTAATAAGTTGATCCTGGTAGGGGCTGGGGAGATAGCTCCATGGCACAAGTGCCAGCCTGGCAAGTGCAAAGTCATGAGTTCGAACCCTGGTCCTGAAAATAAGTTGATCCTGGGGACTCCGGGAAAGCTATCTGGGCAGGCAGTGTGTGCCCCTGAGTTTGAATGGCTGAGCGTGGAGCCCGGCCAAGTGGCCGAGGGTCGCTCCAGGCTACTAGGTGCTATTTGTCAGTGCCCGGGCTGGGCTGAGGTGGTGTGGTACAATGAGGCACTGGAAATTAGAGATTATGGCATCTGAAAACCACAATGTTAAAAAATGGAACTTTGGTAATAGTACTGAGGATCATTCCACTGATCTTCCTAGAACAAGGATCTCTGATTTCACTCATAAGAACATGAAGGAGGTTAAGAAATCTCCCCAACAGTTGGCTGCTCACATAAATAGGACAGTTGGACAAGCTGTGAAAAGCCCAGATACACTATATAAAGTGATCTATCTCAGAAAGAAAGTTCATCACCCCTTTCCAAATCCTTGTTACTGAAATAAACAGTCCCCTAAAAGTGGGGGCAGTGACATGGCAAATAAGAAAATGAACTGGCTGCGGCACACCACGATAGTCGGACACGTGTGATTCACTCCAGGGATTCTGGTTCTTCACAGACAGAGCCCATTGTCAAAATATAGTGGGTTTTTCTGTAAAGTTTCTCAGAACCATGAAACAATGGCCCACGTTTTGCACAGCAGGAATTTGAGACTGAATGCAGCTTCAACTTTCTGGAGAAAGAGAGGTGTAAGGGAACTTGTAGCTTGTTGGTGGGAGGGAAGACCTTGGAGTGGTGGTAGATGGCCTCCCATGATCACCGATAGTGAAGCGGATCTTGCGAGTGTATCTTGCTCGACTGCTGTGTAGATTTGTTGCCTCTAGTAAGGCCATTAATTAAAAGCAAATTTGAAGACTATGTAATAGTTGGTTTAAACTGGCTTCAAGTAGTCGTAAAAAGGTGGCGCTCAGAACTGTCATCCAGGACAGAAATGATACATGATAGAGACATTCAGATTTCAAAACAATTAAGTAAATTGTGGGAACAGGAAAACCATCTAACTTTGGTTCCAGGACATACTGCTAAGGATCTAGATGCTTACCGGCTACAGTTGTGCTGAGAGATGTCATCTACTGAAAAACATTTGGTGATTTAAAAACATTCCTGCACTGTACGGTTTCCAACTCTGAGCTGTGGAAGCAATCAAAACAGTTCTTTTCCTTTAAAAATCCATATAATGAAACCACTAATGAAATCCTAGCAATCTACTTCACCATGAAGTGGGAAAGTAGCGAAAAGGAGCAGCTTCAACTTCAGTCAGGTGAAAACGCACTATGGAAACTGCTCACCTGTACTGCACTTGGAGCTTAGGGTTACTTAGTAACATTGTTTCAGAGCTACTGGGTCTTAATGCAATCCTGCATTAAAATATAATTTATACCATGTGAGAAAAGATGACCGAACTTACCGCTAGGAGCCACAGAGACCAATCATGGATATTTTTTGTTCTCGTTGTTGTTTCATGAAAAAAGAAAAACACCTACATGTGTGCAGCTATTTTCCCATGTTGAAGAGACCTGTCAAATTTAAAACGTTATAATAGCTCCTTGAAGGCGGGGAGTAGCTCCTAATGATAATAGCTGGGAGCGCCTTCCCTCCGCTTCCGGCATTTGCTTCGGCAGCGGGTCAGGCCCTCAGCAGCCAGCATGGTGCAGCAGATGGAAAGCCAAGAAGCCTTTCCAAGGCCCTGGCTGCGGCGGGAGAAAGACTTGCAGCAGGTGATCTCCCAGCCACGTGGTGTGGGCCTCGCAGACGACCAAACCTTTCTTTCATTCTCTGTCTGAAAAGCCTTCCAACGTGTGGTTCCTTGAAGCTCATGTGGATGACCGTCAGGATGTCGCTGCAGATTGTGAGGTCAAGGGCATGCCGACCTTCAAGTGTTTTAAAAAGGAGGAGAAGGTGGGTGAGTTTTCTGGCGCTAGTAAGGAGAAGCTGGAAGGCACCATCCATGAGCTAGTTTAACTGTATTTTCTGAAAAACATAATTATCAGCTGTTTAAACTAACCACTAGAGTTTGTTTAAAACTTTTGGTTTTTTTTTTTTTAATTTACCAGAAAATAAGTATGGAAACTATATACCCAAGTGTCATCTGATTATAAATGACAATAAAATTTAATTGTACCTTTTTAAAAATTATAATAAATAATATTAATTTTTTATATACACTAAGATACATTTTGTATACAAAATACCTTAATTATTAATAAGCCAATGTGTTATACCAATATCTTCTTGCTTTTAAAAAGCTAGAAACAACAATGCTTCTGGTGTGATAAAATCGTGGAATTAAATCATGGGTTTACATCCATGTAGAATATTTTTGTTAAAACATATTCCATGCTATTGTTGATAGGGGAAATTATTGTCAATATCTCTGGGGGGTTTTTTGCCAGAATTTTCATGTCATGCATTTATGTTTTATTACTGCATAAAGAAAAAGGTGAATATGTATTTTTATAAATGCTTAACTGGAAAGGTCCGTGGAGTTGGTTAATTTATATTCACTTTTTACTGTGTATAGGTCTCTTAATAGTTTTTCATTTCTGCATCACTTAAACTCCATTTGAGTAAATTCACTAACTATTTCTATTTTTTGCTGTTTTACTTCTGATTTTTATATGGATTCTGATCCTTTTTCACTACATCTGTTCTAAAGAGTTACAGGGCTTTCAGGTTGTTTACAGCTAATGCTGGCCTTGTATCTTAAGTTTCAGCACCGTCTATCACCACCTCCTCCAGTGGTTAGTGTGAAGGGCCAGCAGACCGCATGTGTTTATTTTTGTAGGACATCAGTTTTTAAATACCATTTATGATATCAGTGAACTCAATTCTATAAAGCATTAACACCTCTAAATCTTACCTACGTTGAAAGTGATTAGGGGTTCAAAACCACTACTGGTAGTTCCTGCATCTTCTCATTTTTAGTAAACCTATCACAGACATCTGAGGGAAGATAAAATCAAATTTCTTATCTGCACAGTATTGCTAAAAAATATAAATCTTTAATATTTATGTAGTTAGGAGCTATTCCAGCATCTTTTTTTTTTTTTCTGTAAAAACATTTAAAATGTTACCTTTCACTGAATTCTGCCTCAGTATAGCAGTATTATATATAGCTATATATTCTTCACAGTGAGAATCAATTATAGCAATTGGTTATTAAGTCTTTAGAGTATTAGAAATTACATTTGTGATTTGAGGAGTTATTTAAGACGTCATTTCTCAAGATGTGGAAATTTGAATCATACACTTCTGCCATCTCTGTGGAGTCTTTTTTTTTTTATGGCCGGCTCAGCCTGCCCTGCGGGTGGAGCTGGTGCAGCATGTGGTACTGGGGATAGAACTGTGGTTCCTGCAGTTGCCTAGGCTTTCCTCAGCAGGCGCTTTAGATTGCTGAGCCATCTCGCTGGCCCTGTGTAATCTTAAGATGACGAAATACAGCCTTTCTCTGCTCCTGTCCTTTTAGTTATCACTGTCTTACTTAACATTTGCATGCGTCCACTTGGAGTGTGGTGCCAATGAGACTGAGGACAGGAGTGTGACAGCCCAATGTTCACTCACTTTCTGCATGCACACGATTTCATGGCTATAGATCACACCTTTCATTATCCTCTAACAGGAAGATAAGAAAATGATTGACGTATTGTTACTGTAGTCTCCTGACACTTAAGATAATCGATGCAAAATAAGAGACCTAGAATACTGTATAATTTTTAGTTTCACAGTTACAGGGTTTTTTTGGCTTTTGTTTTTTGTTTTTTCCTTTTGGTCAGGGTCTCACTATGTAGTCCAGGCTGGCCTTGAATCTCAGCATTTTCCTGCCTTGTCTTCCCACATGCTGGGATTACAGACATGCACCGCCAAGCCCAGCAGTTTCACAGCATTAATACTGCTTTCTATTTGGCTAAACAGTATCTATCAAAACCAAATTTCAGTAGCTAAACATCACCAAAAAGTACAAATGCAAATCAAATAAAGTAAGAAAAAGTATTATTCTTTCCTAAATGTATTTAGTACAGGGTTGACAGTGTCTCACTACACAGTTTGGACTTGCCATCCTCCTGTTTTCAGCCTCCCAAGCACTGGGATTATAGGTGCAATCACAATCCCAGTTTCAATCGCCATCTCAGTGCACTGCGCATGCAGGACTGGTACAGGCACACACTGGGGTTGAACTCTAATCCCTGCGCTTGCCTACTCAGTCACTTTAATCCATTGAGTATCTGGCTGGCCCAGTATTATCCTTTTAATACTGATGATTTTTTTTTGCCTGAATTTAGATTTGTTAGAATCTAACTTACCTTCAGAAGGCAAGTACAATAATACTCCATCTGTATATACTCAGCTATATAAGGAAGTAGTCTTTAGATCATAAAGACTATTCAGTAGATAATTCACAGAGATTACTACAATTTTCTTTTCTTGGCCTTTGCAGTTTTCCTTAGTGCTTATCTCTCAGTTTCACAGTTGTGATGAGTATTAGGTGATCTTTCAGATTTTTGCAAGAAAGATGTGATGCGTAGCCCATACCTGTAATCCTAATACTTGGAAAGTGGACACAGGAAGGTTGCTGTGGGTTTGAGACCAGCCAGGCTACCAAGAGAGCTCAAGAGCAGCCTGAGCTATGCACAAAGAACTCTGTCTCAAAAAGATGAAAGACAGAAAGAAAGAAAGAAAGAAAGAAAGAAAGAAAGAAAGAAATCAAATAGACATTGTTAACTATTTCTATTGCTGTTAAGATTTTCTCATGCTACTGTACTTTCTGTTATTTGGCTTTTTTTTTTCTTTTCCTTTTTTTTTTGGTACCAGGGATCAAAATGAGGACCTCACCCTTTCCAGGCAGGCACCTATGCTGTTGAGCTATGTATTGACCTACTTTCAAGCAATTTTTAGTTATAGTTCTTTTTTTTTTTTTCACGATGCTAAGCAATATGCAAAACAGAGGAACTATTCAAGGTAGACTTTTTAGGTTTTGTACCTTAAATTACTATGCTTTACTAACGTTGTACGTATAGGGACAGAGAGTTTATTGAGGTTGGAGAGGGTCACGAGTACCTGTTTGCTTTTACTAGGGTTGCCATGAATGGATTTTGCATAATGGCTATGATCAGCATAAGGGAGTGCCGGTATTATTAGGTGGCTTTTAAAGTTAACTTTTTGACAATAATCTCAAAGATAATTGGTATTAATTATTTATATGAAACCTGAGATGTGAGAATTTGGATCTAAGTATTCATTCACTTTGGGGAGCCTTAAATATGAGAACTAAACTCTCAGGGGTTACCAAGGAACTACATCTCAGTGCTTCCAAGCACATTTAGTACATGTCATTGTGTGAGTTTAACGATGTTTTTCTTGCCTTTCAAAGAGTTGTTTGCTCACTTAAATGACTTCTCTATTTTATATAAGCAACGGGTAATTAACAAGAGTGCTGGTTTTCAGCCATTGAACGCTAATAATGGGAACTATTTAAGAGCTGAGTCAAGGAGTCTGAAAAAGCAAGGCCCAATATTTCATTTTATTTCCATTTATCTTCCTGCCTAAGAGGGAGAATGTGAGGTCAGTTGCCTTTGGTTAAAAAGATCACAAGCAGCTAGCACCTGGAGCAGTCTACTGGGTACACTGCTTCTTCCAGTTTTTATTTTCTGATTACCTCAGAAATGATATTGCATATTGGTAGTTATTTACTCCTATTATCTTGCACATTAGTGGTTATTTACTGTTTTCTTTCTCCCTTCATTTCTAACCTTGAAAATTGTCAAAACACTTTGCAACACACTTCCTTCTTTATAACTCTGTAACCAGTGAGGAAAAACTCAGTCCTAAACACTGTATATTTCTAATTTGTCATATAAGTTTATGAGTAATAGAACCAACTATAACAATAAAAGTAAATGCTACATATTATATATTTACTATCCTGAATACATTTTCCAATGCTATACATAACATAATATTTAAAATACTATAGTTATTATAATCTTGTCTGGCTCAAATTATTGATTTAATAGTATCTTGTACAATGAAAGTTCAATAAAAATAACTACAAATACAAATAAAAAAATAAGTTGATCCTGTATAACTGTTCCATTTCTCAGAAAAACTCCAAATTTAAGGTACCAGGGATAAATCAAACATGGTACACCAATAAAAAATGCGCAGCATAACTACCTAAGACTAAGAGCTACTGTCAGACCTTCGGCATATAGCAACCCTATTTCCAAGGTTCTACTAGGCCTATCAAGAAAAGCTGTGAGTAGCAACATCATAAACACAAAAATATCATTTCTGGGATGTCCTTGCCCAAGGAAAAGATGGAAGCAAGTTAACACAAGATTTTTTTTAAATATACTAAAATGAAAATCTCAAAGAGAAAATATCTTTAGTACATGACAGGGCAATATATGGCATATGACAAAATCATACACATGCTGCCTGTGGCCTTTGTGGATATTTGCCTAAATTCTCACCTGGGAGCAAATGGAGCAGTGGGGCTCAGGTCACTGGGAGATGTTTGGTTTTTGTGGCGTATGTGGCAGTGTCTCCGGGTGTGAGGGGTATGGAAAGCAAATAAAACACAAGGAACCAAAAACCAGAATGGTCAAGATCAGTGGGTCTCTAAGGGTTCATTCTGTCATGGCTCCCCCCAGCCTTCAGCAATTCATTATACTCGAATCTCAGAATGTATTCCTGAGATTTCAGGAATGCGTCATGCAGAACTTATTAAATGAACCACACAGAATTTGTTAAACATCACCCCTCCCTTGCCCTCTGCCCCCAGCACACTCCCTTAGAGCAAGCAGTACAGGCAGGGAAAACCTAACGTTTTTTAAGGCAGAATTCTGGCTAGTCCAAAAGGGTTCCTTCATTTAAGGGTTTTAGGAAACTAGATGCTGCAACTTTATTAGTATCGGCGACATTTATTTGGAGCAAATTCAGCTCCCGGAGCTGCACGGTTGAAAGCAGGAGGGGTTCCACCAGTTGCCCAAATTCCTTCTGTCAAGGAAGGAATTCCCTGCTATTCTTTTAGCAGCCTGGCCAAAGCGTTCACTTGTTGGTGGCGTCAGTCCCAAGGTTCCACTGGGGATCATAGTGGCAGGTCCTGGAAGAGCTGGGGTACCCCTGGCACTGGAGCACGGGACATGGCGCCTCTGTTGTTTATGCCCGTAGCACCTCCCACAGCCATGTGCCCCATCCGTATCTCTTGCTCTCGCCCATCAGCATCATCTCTTCTTGTTGCCGCCGCATTTCTTCTTCACGGCGCCTGCGCATCTCCTCCTGCCTGACCTCCAGTTGCTTTCGTTTTTGGATCTCTTGGTTGTGCAGATCTTCCGTGGTCCAGAGTTCTTCTTGTCCTCTCATTAAATCCAGCCTCATCAGCACAACCTGGTGCTCGTGGCGAGCAACCTCCACTCCATCTCCAGCTTCTCACGGGCTTCCTTGATGGTGCGGTCCACTTGATCCTGCTGCTGCTTCTCCATCTCAGTGGGGCCTTCCAGCTGACGGCATATTCATATTCAAAGGAGCCAGGCCGTGCAAATCGAGGTGGCTGCCCTTGCTCCTTGTGAAATGGATGGTTCTTTATAGCGAGCTTTCTTGTAAGTCCTTCATCATCTCACTGGTCCATAGGCTCCACAGTCACAGGCCGAGGAAATGTGGTTAGTAGGAAAGATCCTTCAAGGCATAGGTCCAGAGCTTTCCATGCAGCTGGCTTCCCTGAGAACTCAACAATGCCTTTTCTTGAGGGTCTTCCTTGATCATCCACAACGACTACAGCCCTTTCCACCTGGCCAAACTCAGAAAAGGCTTCTTCCAGTAGTCACTGGGCACACACTGAGGAAGGTTTCATACTGTAAGGGATGCACTATGGCAGGCAAAGTGCACTCGCGGTTGTTTACCACAGAGAGGCAAATCATCCAGCTCAACTTTGGCAAGCTCTGCAGGGGTTCATGTTTCCAAGTGGACAAAACCAAAACCTTTATCCTTATAAATGAAAACTTCTGCCTTCCTGTATTTCTCAAATAGTTTTCTCACTTCCTCCTCAGTGATATCAGGGAGAAGATTGCCCACAAGGAGGCGGCTACGTTGGATACATGCCTTTTCTCCTGGTTTCCTAAAATTCCTCAGGTCAATAGTCAACCCTTCATTTTGGCCTCTGGCCTGCTTCCCATCTGCAGGCCTTGGTGGTGGCAGCGGCGGCTGCTGCTATTGCTGCTGCTCGTGGTGATGCTACTGATGCTTTCGTGGAGTATGGTTCTGCTTCCTCAAGTTCAAGGTCCTATTGCTCTGCATTTTTAAAACCTCAACTTGACTGAAGACAGCAAAGTGCCCCCAGTCCTAACTTCAACTTTGCCAACACCAACAGTCCTCTCCACAGCGTAATGGCGACACGACCCAGCCTCCACAGTCCTGAGAAAACTAAAAATTTAGATACTAAGATTTTCTTGAGTATTCCCTCGCTTAATGATTCATCTTAGTAGGTATATTTTGTTTTTATAAATGATTTATACACGTGGAAGTTACAACTTATCCTAAATTTTTAAGATTAGGCCTGAGACTTTCAAATTTGTGTTTCTTTTACATATTAGAAATGCAAATTTATATATTTGCTGAAGTTTCATTTACATGGAAAGTATAATGATGAGAAAAACTTATGTATCCTTTCACTTATATTTGTCTTCTTAATCAGTAAAATTTGTTTCTGCCCTCTACACTATGTTTGAAAGCACATGTACAGGTTGATGACTGTTCAGCAATTAATTAATTGTGTGGAGCAATTAACACATGTACACAGTGATTTATCTAGTGTGAGTCCTTTTTGTCTGCTACTGTACTCCTCAAGAACACTATATCCTTTTAGCTTTTGTCATTGATCTGTGTAGTAGAACTCTTAGTTAAATTTTTACTGATAAATAGAACAAGTTCTATTTTTGCTTTATTTTATGTGAGATGAGATGAAGTCTCGGAAGTTTGAATGCCATTTCCAATATTAAAATTAGCCCTAAATTCAGGATTTAGAGCCAATAGGACTGCAAATTCCATGTTCCTTGTACTATATTGTACTTCTTCATTTCTATTACAACAGAGATTTTTGTTGTTAAATTCATTATGAGTAGAGCATCGAGGTTTAATAGCAGAGATGATGCCGTTCTGTCCCTAGAGCCAGACTTCACTGGTAGGTTTACTCTCACTTCAGTTTCCTCACTAGGCTTGACTTTCATGTATAGAGTTTGTTCCACTTGGCTGTCTGAGGTGAGCATCTGAGGAGGACCAATCTACGGTTGGCTGCTGCTGTTTAGTGGACAAGTTGCATGTTTGTATTTCAAGAATTCTTCATGACCACAATGAACAACAATACCATGGTGCCCAGGATTGTCGGCACACACATGTGATCTCACCTGTGCAGAACGCTGAGGAAGGAGGACTGCAAGGGTGAAGCCAGCCTGCGCAAGGTAGCAAGGTCCTGTCAAAACATAAGCTAAGAAGATCCTGTGGGTGTTGGTCAGGGTGAGAGTGCTTCTGTACTCTCTTGAGGCCCCAGGTCAAATCCCAAGCACCAGAACATCAAAAGACTACTTAACATTGGCATTTTTATAATACAGACATGCAAAGTAATACACCAGGGTTCACTTGTTCCAATTTAAACTATTTATTTTGTCACCAAATTTATCAGAAGCAACAGCTGGCCTTTAACCATCATAACACATGCTGTCATGTATTTACGGAGCATACTCCTTATAGGTGGGCTTTGAGTCAAGAGTCCTTATGGAAAAAAGTCATTAAATCAATGAGACACTAAGGTCTTCTAATAAAGTTGTTTTAGTAGAAAAAGAATGAGTTGATCCTGAAGTTTAGAGTCACTGGTTTTCAGGCTTAGCCGATGAGGTATGTTGGTGTCTTAAGCCTACTGTCACTCATTTATGGTCATAAACTCACTCAGAATTCTTAATTCAATGAATCAAAGCTATAACTTGAATGTTTAATATTACACCAACATATTTTACTACTTTTACTAACAGTGGCTTTTATTTAATTAACAATGTGTCATACAGAAAGAACACCGAAGTTTTTTTAAATGTATTTAGTACAGGGTCAGCAGGGTCTTACTACACAGATTAGACTTGTAGTGATTCTCTTGTTTTCAGCCTCACAAGTGCTGGGAGTACAGGTGTGTGCCACCACACCTAGTCTCAATCACCATGTCAGTATGCCCTGGGGGTGGGAATAGCATGGCAGGAAGACAGAATTTTTGACTTTTTAAAATTTTTAGCTGCCATATATATATTCATATATCTCTATATCTCCATATCTCTAT
>PVKN010036826.1:0-11364 GCA_004027915.1 Capromys pilorides | reverse complement strand
TAAAATCACCTGTGATGCTGGGTAGCCTGAAAACATAAGATGATACAGTGGAAAGAAGGCTTTGGAGAGCCTTACTAGCCAGGCATTTAAAGAAATGTCCTCATAGTTTTTTATATATACGTAATTATCCCCATCTTTAGTTGGATGAGCTTTTCTGGTTTCCTCATTATTTTCACTCTTTTTTATTCATTATACAGATTGATGGGTTTGATTTTGGTGGCTTGGTGTATGCACATAACATACTTTGACCATTTTCGCCGTTTCTCCTCACTCCACCCTTCCCCCTAGTTTTGAATTTTGGAGGCTGTTTCAATGTATATATTTTCTCAATCCCTCCCTCTTGTCTACAATAATCCTCTTTAAGAATATCCACTTTTGGGCTGGTGAGATGGCTTAGCGGTCTAAATCGCGTGCGTTGGGAGGTTTAGGCCAAAGCAGGGACCACGGCTTGATCCCAGGCACCACATGCTGCGCCGCCCCTACCCCCCAGGGACGGCTGAGCTGGCCATAACACAAGCAAATAAATGCGGTTTAAGATAATAAAATAAACTTTGAAAAAAAAAGAATACCCACTTTAAGCTGAGTATGGTGGCACACACCTGAATTCTTAGCACTGAGGAAGCCGAGGCAGGAGGATCCTTGTGAGTTTGAGGCAGCCTGGGCTAGAAAGTAAGCTCAAGGCCAGCCTGGACTGTATAGTAAGGCCTTATCTGAAAAAGACAAAAAAGAAGGAGAAAGTGGAGAAGGAAGAAGAGGAAGAGGAGAAAACCCATTTTAAAAACGAAAGCTGAGGCAGGCTAGGTGTTGAAAGTCACAGTGGCAAGGCAGGGCTCATCCCAGTTTCTCTCATCCTGTCTGAGATCCAACCTCTGTGGATGTTAAGTGGCTGGCTCGGCCGTGGTGTTGGTTGGTCTGAGCACAGTGCTGTGTGGTTGATGATAGCAACATCGCTGGGAGCTCAGGCCACGTAAGAACAGCGTGACGTGGGGGCAGAGGAGATCAGAAACCAAGAGTGAAGCTGCAGGGCCCAGAGCCCCAGACACAACTGGTGAGGCGCCTCTGTCACCTGCTCAGTCTGCTCACTTCCACCCCTCCCCCTTCTGCTAACAAGATCACAGATGTAATTTTCTTGACCTCAGGTGACTCCACAGAGGGACTCTCAGTCCACAGGCAGGAACTCAGAAGGAATTCTCTCCCAGGAACTTAAAATGCAGTAAAGGCTTCCAGATCTCTAAAGTGGCTGAAGTTGTAAGAGGAAGTCTGAAAACTGCAGTATTGTTCATTCCTAGCCCTGCTGAGACAAGAATTTTTTTTAATTACACAAAGTGTATCCCCTCTTACAGTTTAAGTAAGCCAAAGGAAGTTTCTGTTGCTTGCAATCAAAAGAGTACTGAATAATATATGAAGCGATAGTCCAGTGGTCAAGCAAGTAAGGAAATCAATGTATAATTACAAGATGGAATAAAGTGCCATGACAGAAAATGACAAGGAGCTTCAAGGGACTAACAGTGGAGACCAGTTTTAGATTGGGTGACCAGGCAAAAAGAGTCTTTGTAGAGTGTCCTAGTTATTTTTCTTGTTGCTGAGATTCAACACCCAAAATTAAGGGAAAAGTTTATTGAGCTCCTAGTTTGCAGAGGTTTCAGTTCATAACCCACAGGCTCCAAGGCAGGGTGGCATGGCAAAGGGGCATCACAGAGGAGGAGCAATTCATGTGGGCAGAAGGTAGGAGAGCAATAAGGATGACCACAGCTCTTTCTGTCCCTTATCGTTGATCTATGCAACTTAACACGGTAACACTCACACCCTTAACCTAGGACCCATGACTCAGTCCCAGTGACACATGCTCTAGGTCCAGCCACCTCTAAGAAAGTCCTAGCTATGACCACATGAGGTTTTTGGGGGAACATCTAGATACTAACCATTCACAAGAAGATTATATTTAAATCAAATCCTTGAAGATAGGGAATTAACTATTCGAAAAGGTGAAAGAAAGACTATTTCACACACAGGCAAAATGTATGAAAATGCCTCAGAGTAGAGAAGAGTTCAGCACATCCCAGAGGCATAAAGGAGGTCAGTGGGGCTGGAGAAAGTAGAGAAAATATCCGGTCTCTGAGTTGGGTACAGGATGGTTTTTCTCCTCTTGGATGTTTGTAGTTTCCTCCTTGAAAATGCAAACTACATCTTAGCAGTTAGCCTTTCCATCATCTGTGGAGGGAGCTGGGGGGTGGGCAGGTTAATTCTCCATGCCATACGACTATAGGAACTGCCTATAGGAACTTCTGCTACACTAAGAACTTGACTTCTTCCAGATTAACTTGAATAAATCAGATAAGAAAAAAAAAAAATGTGTCCTGAATTTTAGCAGAATCTTGACACTTGTGGAGGGTAGAACTGACTAGAGACAGTGGTACTGGTGACAATTCTTTTATACCTGCACCGTCCCTGACCTGTGCAGACCAGATCAATATGTGGCACTATGTGTTAGTTATGTATTCCTTTGTAATAAGCAGCCACACACGTGACACTCCAGAGGACGTCCACTGTATAGCTGACAGGTCTGTGGGCTTCAAGCTGGCCACAGTGGCTGAGTTAGGTTGTTGTAAGGCTGACATGAAGGGACTGTTTCTCATCTGGATCTCAGTCTTCTTGCAGTCTGGTGGCCAGCAAAGCCCATCCTTATGCATCTAGGACTGCGGTAACTGTTTCCTGCTAGTTGTCAGCAAGGAGCCACCCACCTCCCTCCACAGTTTGCTGCTTGCTTCTGGGCCAACCAGAGTATGTCTTGCTCTTTCCCCTTCTGTGCTACCAATTGGAGAAACTGTGCATAAAGGGCTCATGTGGTTAGCTTCAAGCCACACCATTATCTCCCCTTATTAAAATCAACCGATTGGTAATTTTATGCCTGCAAAACCTATTTGCTATGTAAAATAACGTAACCACAGCAATACCAGCACAGGATGGAGCCCATGAGTATCATGGAATTCTGCGTGTTCCAAGGTTCCACTGTTGTTTGCCAATTCCCAGAGTCCTTGCACAGAGATTTAACCAAAGTATTTAGCCTTCAGTTTGCAACTACAGCAAAAAACAATTACCGTTTCTCTTTATTCCTCCCCTCACCTACTACCCATTACAATCATTTCCTGTGATTTCTGTAGCAAATTCATGGTTTAAAACAACAGAAATGGGGCCAGAGAGATAGCTCAATATTCTAAAGTGCCTGTTTAGGCAAGCTTAGGCAACCACAGGGACCGTAGTTCAATCCCCGGCACTACATGCTGCGCCAGCCCCACCCCCAGGGCAGGCTGAGCTGGCCATAACATAAATAAATAATAAAGTTTTTTTAAAAAGCATTTAAAAGATAAATAAAACAACAGAAATATATGCTCTCCAAGTTCTAGAGGCCAGAAGTCTGAAATTAAGGTGTGAGCCAGGCCACTTGGTGGAAGGCCCAGCCTCTCTCAGCTTCTGGTGGCTGTCGGCATCCCTTGGCTTGTGTCTGCATCTGTTGCCACGTGACATTCTCCGTGGTCTGTGATTGTACTCTCTCTGGTATAAAGATGCACATGATTGCATTTAGATGCCGCCTTAGTAACAGAAACTGAGAGAGGTACAAAAGTGGTGGTTGGATTTGACCAATACATGCAGTATTCGCAGGTGGAAATATCACCCTGAGCCCCAACAGTATATACAATAAGTGCACATTTAAGCCAGGCATTGTGGCACACACCTGTAGTCCCAGCACTCATGAGGCTGAGGCAGGGGGATTGTTGAGAGTTTGAGACCAGCCTAGGCTACAATATGAGCTCAAATCAGCCTGAACTGCACAGCAAGACCTTGTCAAAAAGACCAAACAAACAAAATACATAGCAATAAAGTGTTGTAATAAAAACATTCAGCAAGAAATTTAAACAGCCTAAAATCCAAATGAGACGTACAGATTACTTTTCCACTCACTGAACAGTAGATGATTTGTAAAAACTCTTACGATATGATTTTTCAGGGGCCAAAGGTGCAGCTCAGTGGCAGAACCCTTGCTTAGCCCGTGCAAAGTCTTGAGATCCATTCCTAGCACTAGAGGAAAAAATGTGATGATCCCTGGCTAAATCGGGATCTGATTACCCTTACCACCCTCCACCCCTGCCAAGTTCCTGTGTAAGAAAGAACACTAACAATAACGAGAAAAATGAGTCCACATTGATTAATGACCGTGTTCTGCAAAAGGCAGCACAGTTGCTTTGTATAAATGATCTTGCAAGGAGTCCTGTAAAGGATGGGCCATTACATGAAATGAAACCAGGCAGGTCTGTAAAAAGAATTCTCCCTCTCGGTTGCAACTGCCTGTTCGTTCATCTGACACAGTATCATTTTCAACTCGCAAGACATATTTATTTTTATGACAGACATTAAAATATTGTTTGAGAAACACATCATGTAAAAAGAGTATAGATAATATATATGCACTGCTTAAGATTAATAATAAAATGAACATAAAGCATTTTTTAAAAGAAAGGAACTGTAAGCATAGAAAGGCTTAATATCACCAGGGTATGAAATATTTGACATTCTATTGTGGAAATGCCAACACACAAATTATCCTTGCTCGTATTTTACTGCTGTAGCGCTGTATTTCCCTATATAATGCTGTGCAAACATTTTATCGGAAATGGTAGAGGAAAGAAAACCCATTGTTAACCACACCAGATAAAGTAATTTGGTTGCCAGTATAACAGCCTTTGCAGTTGGATGGTTACATTGTTTGCTATATGCAACAAGGGGCAAGAATAGCACATCAAGGATGGTTATAAAGAAGCAAAGTGGATGTTTAAAAAGCAATATGCCATAATATTTTCGCCTCCCTGGTTCCTTTTATTTGAAACCCATTAAGAATATATTAAACCCACATGCCCCACTGACAATCCATCCAACTCATGAGGCACTAGAGCTGATGAGTGGCGGGCAGAGGACACACGCAGACAGACACAGACAGGGTTTGGTCCAAATAGAAGCCAGGCTGCGGTTCTCCCTTGACCTAAAACTCAGGCAGTGTGGGCAGAGGTAGGGGCAGTCCCTGAGGCCCAGCTTTCTGCTGCGGAGCCTCCTTGGGCCTTGGTTCTGTCTGCAGTGCGAGAATAATGATAAAATGAGCTCACATACAGAAAGCCCTGGAAGTGAGGCAGGTGGCAGTAGCTTCCAGGTTATTGGATGCCAGCTGGTGTGGAATCCCAAGTCCTCGCTGCGGCCCACAGCCCCGGCCACCTTTCCTGACTTCATCCCCTTCCCATGTGCGTTCAGCTGGCCAGCCTTCGCACCACTAACTCAGCTAGCTGGACCCCAGTGCTCCTTGGGGTTCTAAGTTCAGAGCTCTGCTCCGAGCTGCCCCTCTCTCCTCCACCTCTTGCCACTCAGCATCACCTTCTGGCCTTACGCTTTCTGTGTATTCATCACCATTCAAAATTATTATGTGTATTTGTGTACTGTGTGTGTGTGTGTGTGTGTGTGTGTGTGTGTATGTTTTATTTTGTTGTTGTTTAACAATAATTTATTTGTTTCTGGTGACAGAGGCCTGAGACTACAATGCCTTATCTGTGTGCTTCTAGCCATCCCACAGCTGCAGAGTATGGTGCTGGGTCATGGGCAGGGAACCCCAATCGTGTCTTCCAACACTGCAAGCAAAGTACCTGCTAGTTCTATCATTCTCTAAGGTTGTCCTAAAGGTTAGAAATCCATCGTGTGAGACTTAACTGTCCAAGTACCTTCACAGGAAGACTTTGGGAGGGACTAAGGTGCTTTCTTCCTCCCTAGCTTGGGGCTCCAGGCCGTCTATAGCACCTAGACAGCTGTCCCTGGGGCCCCCACATCCCAGGGCAGCGCTGAAGAGGGAAAGCCAGGCCAAGCATGAGGCAGAAACAGTCTTTAGTGGGCTCAGACCAGAAGTGCATGGGTCTTGAGGACCTCTGTGAACTTGCTGATTTTCTTCTCCACGTTCTTCTCGGCCTGTTTCCATAGCCTCATGATCTGCTTCTTCTTCTTCCTGTAATGGACTTTGGCCTTCTCCTTCCTCTTCTCCTCTAGGACGGCTGTCACTGCCTGGTACTTCCAGCCAACCTCATGAGCCAGGCGGCCCAAGTAGGCAAACTTCGTTGTTGGCTTCAGGCGCACAACCTTGAGCACAGGAGGAATCACCATTGGCTTTTTCTTGTCATGGGGCGGTGGGATGCCATCAAACACCTTGACGCAGTCCAGGGCAGCCTGGCCTCGCTTGGTGATGTGGGGCAGCATCCCTCGCACAGTCCACCAGAAGATGTGGCTGACGGCCTGGAAGTGATAGGGGCCACGAGATAGGTTGGTGTTCATCCGCTTGCAGAGGAAGGCCAAGTACTTCAACTTATTCCTGTAGAAGTTGCCAGAAATATTGATACCCTCGCAGCACACAACCACCACCTCGCGGCCTAGTAATACCTGCTTGGCCACAATGGCCGCCAGGCGACCCAGAAGATGGCCTTGGCCATCCAGCACCAGGACCTGTCCCTCCGCCATCTTCAGCAGACACCCGGGAGAAGCGTGTCTATGTTTTAGATGTAGCTCTCCCCCAGTAGGGTGACCCACTTGTCCTATTCTCCCAATACATCCCCAGTATTAACAAGTCCTGGGACTCACTTGAGCCCCAGCCTAACCAAGACTGTCGATCCGTCTGTGTCAGGTAGGTATTCTCCAAGGACAGAGGTTTTACCTTGTCTGTACCAGTACCACTGCCTAAGCAGCTCCTGGCCATGTGTACACTGTTGCACAAATGCACACACAGGATAAATGAGAAGTGGGTGGTGAAATGGAGACTCAGTGAAGGCCTCCATAAAGCCTCAGTGGATCTCGGGAATCCTGCTTTCATCATTAGCAACACTGAAAATAAACAGAATCTCCTGCACGGTGGTCCATGCCTATAATTCTAGCTGCTCAGGAGGCTGAGGCAGGAGGATCACAAGTTCAAGGCCAGCCTAGGCAAGGTAGAAAGGCCTTGTCTCAAAATAAAAATTTAAATAAAGAAATAATGTTTTTTAAAGTGGGGGCTAGGAGGCTGGAGAGATAGCTCAATAGAGTAAGCACTTGCCTGGCAAGCACAAGGGCTTGAGTTCAATCCCCAGTTCCACAAAAAAAAAAAGCCAGGTGTGGTGGTGCTTACCTCTAATCCCAGTGCTCAGGAGGCTGAGGCAGGAGGATCAGTGTGTGTTCGAGACCAGCCTGGGCTACAAAAGTGAACTCAAGGCCAGCCTGAACTCCATAGCGAGACCCTGTCTCAAAAAGACAAAAGAAAAAAAAGACAAAGTCGGGGTTGGGGGCCAGTGAGATAGCTCAGCAGTCTAAAGTGTCTGCTTAGGCAAGCTTTGGTAACCACGGGAACCATGGTTAGATACCCAGCACCACATGCTGCAGCAGCCCCACCCCCACGGCAGGCTGAGCTGGCCATAACGTAAATAAATAAAGAAAGTTAAAAAAAGAAAAAAGAAGAAAAATATTAAATAAATAAACAATAAAGTGGGGGCTGAGAGAAAGAGAGAGAGAAGAGAAAGAAAGAAAGAGAGAGAGAAGAAAAGAAAGAGAAGAGGAAGAGGAAGGAAAAGGAGGAGGAGGAAGAGGAGGAAGAGGAGGAGGAGGAGGAGGAGGAGGAGGAGAAGGAGAAGGAGAAAACAGACTAGGCAGAATCAACCCCCCTGATGCTTTAACCAGTAAGACTGGCTGCTGCTTCCTGACAGTCACTGATGTTTATATTTCTGTCTCCATGGTTACCACAAGGCCTCTCAGAAGCCAGCAACTGCTTTGCATCGCAAGATCAACACCCTCAAGTGCCTGGAGACCCCAGGTGATCAAGGCCAGGTGGAAGTTTCAGAAGCTGACTCGGCTACACATGTCAGCTCCTCACGGACAGAACGCCTGGAGCTAGCTTGTAATACAATCAAACTTGACTTGTCAGGGCTCTGAGCTCTGTTTCAGTCTGTGAGCTGTACACACAGAAAGGACTTCCAGAGAATTGTTCTAAATAAGTGCAGGAGAGGTTGGAAGGAGCTGCTGCGAAGGGAAGGGCGAGAGACTACCGGGTATTTGGAAATAAGTGAGGGTGGCAGGGTGTGCAAAGCTAGATTTCTTTCGATGATAAAGAAGTCTCACCGTCTGGATTTTGGGTTAAAGGAAATATAGACATAGAAAGGCAAAGGAAGGACTTTATCCTGCTCTTCAGGAAACTGGATTAGAGTGATCTGACAAGTGTGTTATTAGGCTGGAAGTGGATGTCTCTTACGTGACTAGGAAAGTTGTACTTAATTTTCTCCATTGATCAAGTGGAAATGGTAATTTCCACCCCGACTTGCTCAGGAAGATGTTACATTAGGATGTTGTAATCAGCCTGATCCTATGGACTGAATGAAGTAAATTGCTCCCTCTCGGAGGATGTGTAAAGTGGGTCGGGTCATTCCAGTTGAGTGAATAAATCAATTTCAGTTGACAGGTTGGTTTCCTGCTGCTCCCAGAGGTTTTACAACAGGGAGAGTTTACTTTCTCTTGACCCACAGAGACAGCTGGAACACAGAACTATTTGAGAACTCCTAAAGAAACAGAGAGAGAGATCCTAAGAATTCATGGCCGCAGCCTAACAACAGACATTAACTCATAACTTAAGATCACACACAAGATTTATACACATAATATATACTTTAACATTAGTGTATATCTGTCCTTTAAGCTATCAGGGTAAAATGTTTTAGAATCTATTAAACTGGGCGTGGTGCCACACACCTATAATCCCAGCACTCCAGAGGCTGAGGCAGAAGGATTGTTGCAAGTTCCAGACCAGCCTGGGTTACAAAGTGAGCTCAAAGCCAGCCTAAACTGCATAGTGAGACCCTGTCTCAAAACTACACTAAACTTTCTGTCAGCTGGCCGAGATGCCGATACGGAAGAAGGCCAAGGGCAAGAAGGTGGCCCTGGCCCCTGCTGTCGTGAAGAAGCGCGAGGCCAAGAAGGTGGTAAATCCCCCATTTGAGAAGAGGCTGAAGAATTTTGGCATTGGACAGGACATCCAGCCCAAGAGAGACCTTACCGGCTTTGTCAAATGGCCCCACTACACCCAGCTGCAGCGACAGAGGGCCACCCTGTACAAGCAGCTGAAGGTGCCCCCTGCAGTCAACCAGTTCACCAGGGCTTGGACCGCCAAACAGCCACCCAACTGCTTTAACTCGCCCACAAGTACAGACCAGAGACCGAGCAAGAGAAGAAGCAGAGGCATTGGCCCGGGGAAGAGAAGAAAGCTGCTGGCAAAGGAGATGTCCCCACTAAGAGGCCACCGGTCCTGAGAGCAGGTGTCCACACTGTCACCACTCTGGTAGAGAACAAGAAGGCTCAGCTCATAATGACTGCACACGACTCGAGCCCCATCGAGCTGGTGGTGTTCTTGCCTGCCCTGTGTCACAAGGTGGGGTCCCTCACTACATCATCAACAGGAAGGCCAGGCTGGGGCGTCTGGTCGACAGGAAGACCTGTACCACTGTCGCCTTCACACAAGTCAAGTCAGAAGACAAAGGCACGCTGGCTAAGCTGGTGGAGGCCATCAGGACCAACTACAATGACAGATGCAATGAGATCCACCATCGCTGGGGAGTCAATGTTCTGAGTCCAAAAATCTGTGGCTCGTATTGCCAAGCTGGAGAAAGCAAAGGCTGAAGAGCTGGCCACTAAGCTGGGCTCAGTGTGCTCTTGAGTTTTCTGTACATAAAAACAATAAATTGTCCTAATGCAATGTAAAAAAACTACATTAAAACATTTTAAATAGAATATTAAAATAAGTATTGTAGGTGCTGGTGATGAGTCATGCAATGGAGACTCCCCACCCCTACTGCAGTTGGGCTCATGAACCAAGTCTGGTTTGTCCTCTAAGGCAGTGTTTCTGAGGTTCTCGTCTCAAGCTAAAACCTAACTTCTCTCTCTCCTCTATAAATCCTGCATGAGTGATAGCGAACCTTTCAGAGCTTTCAGTGATACAAACAGCCTGCCTCGGCATGCATGCCATAAATTCACCACCACTGCCCTATGCTACGCAATGACCTCCCTCTATACTTCTGCCTGGCCATCAAGTGTCCTCTATGTCCCCACTCAAATGCTGCCTCTTCAGACAAACTCTCACGGTCCCCCTACAAGCAGTGTCCAAATCCCCTCCTCTCATCAGTACTGCTGCTCTGTTGGCCCTATTTGGCCTCATCTTCCATCACAGCGATTTGTAGATTTCCTCGCCTCCTAGACAGCAAACTTCCTGAGGCCAGATCCTGTGCAATATTAATTACTGTATTCTCCTGGAGTCTGGCACAATGTGAGGAGCGTCATGGGGCTTTGATAATTATTCATTAAATTGGATTCCAGGGGGAGAGTCCAGGAAATTGACAGGCAAGACCTGCAGGACAGCCTGGGTTGGAGGACAGAGAGTACTGGCCACAGCCAGGGCAAAGTCATCAGTGGTTAGAACAACCATGGTCCCTTGATGGGAACACTGTGGTTTATGTCAAAATTCTTCTGCACCAATAACCATGTTCTGCATATTTGGTTTTCATGGTGCTGAATTTTAATCGGCTGATGTTCCAGGAATCTGACTTTGTATCAGCTGTGTGTGTAGGAGATTCTGGTGCCCCAAGTGCTGGATGTGCCCAGAGGCAGGGACTGTGTGGATTCTATTGCAATCTCAGGGAAAAAGAAACCAGGAATGAATGTAAGTCAGGAGCCATGGGGATTTGTTTGAACACAAGAAATCACATGGAGAGAAAGCCTCCTATCTCCATGGAAAAATTTATACTGTTCTTCAGCCAGCTGTGTGAGTGAAGAAGTGGGGAAATTTGTAGTAATTTGCAAGTTTGCCCAGAGGATGAGTTGTGTCATTTTTCCTGCAACAATCTGTGCTGCTGGCTGACAGCATGGAATTTCCTCCTGGATCAAGTTGGCAACTATTCACAAAAACAACCAATTAGGTTGTGTGGAGCCAAAAACAGTGGCTTGCTGGGATCTGCTAAAAAGTGAGACGGGGATGGAGTGAGGGATGCGTTTCTGTATTAGGACAGCTATGGGCTCTGCTCTCTCGCAGTGCTTGATTTATTCTCTGATTTCATCCGGCTGCCTGGCTTCCACGTAGCTCACCAGCTGGCCTGACCTCCTGATAGAAGAGCTGAGTCAGGCCTCTCCTGCACCTAGTACCACAGATGCCCCAACACCTGTCCCTGACAGGTTCTGGGAGACAGATGGTGTAGTAACCCAGAAACAGGACATGTCTTCTGGGTGCACAACTAGAAGGAGGGAAGGATCCGTTTGTGCAGCTAGGTGCTCCTGTCT
>PVKN010036825.1:0-11362 GCA_004027915.1 Capromys pilorides | reverse complement strand
TCCTGGTTGTTTTTAAGAGATCCTTTCTTGCCTTTTCACTAGCTGCGAGTGTGTCTTCAAGATCTGAGATTCTATCTTCACTTTCGTTCATATGGTTTTGCCAGCTTGTGATTGAGATTTTATTTTCCTGTATATCTTTTTGAACCTGTTTTATGTGGTCTATTTCTTTCCTATATTGTTCATTCGTGGATTCTATCATTTTTCTAATCTCTAATTTTTTATAAATGTCTTCTTGAGATGCCTTTGTTAAGTCTTCCTTTATAGTTATCCTTTCTTTTTCTACTTCAGATTATTTCTGCTCTCATTTCCTCTCTACCTTTTGCCATTGTTCTACTTCAGATGCTATTAATTTAGAGATGATTTTTTCAATGTCAGAGATTATTTCTGATCTGATTCCCTCTATGGTTTTCTGCAGCTGCTTTTTAACTTCAGTCTCTAGTAATTCAAAGATTTCTTTTTTAACTTCAGAGATTATCTCCGATCTGAGTTCCTCTATATGTTTCTGCATTTGTTTGTTTACTTCACATGCTGTGAATTCAGAGATATCAGCTGCGTGGTTCTCATTTTCTCATATGGTAGTGTCTCTTGTATTTGTTACAGCTGGGTTCAGGACCTGAGATTGCATTTTGCTCCTTGTCTGTATCATTCTGAGTAGCTGTGATCTTTGGTGCAGGACTGCATGCCCGCAGTTTGTTCATTCATTCTGAGCTGCTGAGTCATCCGAGCTGCTTGTAGGCTGGAGGAGGGAGTTCTCACTCACCTGGTGGGCCTGGCACTGGATAGGCTGTGCTGGCAGAGGGTGGGCGGAGGTCTCCCCTATTATCTTTTAAATTTTTTTTTACTTTATTTCTTTAAAAAAACTTTTATTTATTCATTTGACACAAGGTCTCACTATGCAGCTTGGACTCAGACGGATCCTCCTGTCTCAGCTTCCCCAGTGCTGGGTTTACAGGCCTGACCCACCATGCCTGGTTTTGGGGCCAGTGTAGCATGTGGTACTGGGGATCAGACTCAGGACCTTATGCTTGCTGGTGAGGTGCTTAGACCACCATGCTATCTCTTTCTGTGACTCTGCTTTCTTTTAAAATGTTTGTAGTTTGAGCAATTGAAAGTTGTCTTTCTACAATTATTTTTTCCCAAATATTACCTGGTTGTCTCCACATTCATTATTTCATAATTAGTATTTTCTTCTCCAAAGTAATGTTTCTAAATTTCAGTATCTAGGTCTATTTATGAGCCTATTTGTCTGTTTTTCCTGATGCCAACGTCACATTGGTTTAATTATTGTAATTTTATGTAAATATTCTTTCTTGGGAAGCTTGTTTGTTCTTCCTTTGAAAATAATTTCTATTATATCTTTAATGAGATTGTAGTCAACGTGTGAAACAACCAAGGGAGAACTGACGAGTCTATACAGCTGAATTTTCTTGCCCTCTCAGAGGATGATTTGTCAAGGACCAAGTCTGAATTTTTATGTCCCACACTGTCTTGATATTTTCTTTCATTGTGAGCATCAGCACTTCATAAGTTTAACCCCACATGTATCATGCAGTGTTGGCATTAGAAATGGGTCTTCTCTGGCATGGCTCCCACCCACCGTGGGGTTGTAGGACTCTGTGATGCTGGGATGCTTGATGGTGCTGGTGTAAATCTTGTTGGATCCTCACACCGCCATTACTGTGCAAGGGTTTCCTTGAGGATTTCCACTTTGTTCTATGAAAAGCATGTATTTATCCACTTCCTCTTCCTCTCTTTGGGTAGTTCCCACCAATCAAGATGAACAAGTGGTAGTATTTGATATTCTTTTGAGCAGTGTTACCATTAATGCATTATATCAACTTAAGAAATCTAGACCTTTAAGTAACTCAGAAGCTCTCCATCCTCAGGTGTAAAGGACAGGCCCTCAGAGCTCTAGGACACTGTTCACTGTGTCAGTCTCAGAGGTTTAGAAGACTAACTGACTCAGCAGGGAACCAGATAGTGTGAGGGTTTACACCCCTCCCTGGGTAGGGGAAGCCTGCTTAAGATAGAAGAGAGGGAAAGAGGCTTTCTTTCCCCTTGTGCTCTTGCTGTTCTTGCTGTCTTCTGTCACCTTGAACGGTTGCCCCTGTGCCATGCCACTCTGCTTTGGAGCCAGCTAGTTATGCCTGAAACCTCTACAAACTGATCTAAATAAGCCTTTCTCCTTAATTTAAGGTGTTGGGTATTTTATCTCAGCAATGAGAGAATAGTAACCAAGACAAGCAATTACTTCATAGAGATGTATCCAGACTTCTCTGAGGAAATATTGGTATGACTTTCTTATTCAGAAGGATATTTAAAAATATTTTATAACAAACACCTTAGAGCATTCAGAATGTTTATGTTGTGCCTAAACTCCAAACTCACTAAATGGTTTGAAATAAATAACAGAAGTCATAGATCTCAAAAGACAGATCGTCTGGCACATATGCACAAAATATTTATCATATCCACAACAAAATGAATAATTATTCTGATACCCAACCCACTTTAAATTATATCCAACTGACTTAAAAATAGCTCAAAATCAATTTCATTTTTTAAGCAGGTCACAGGTTGCTTTGAGTTATTTAATGCTAAGTTGGATATATTCTGCACTGAAAAGGAAGAATATGTTTATTCTTTTTAATAATTTAGATGTTAAATTTGTCAGTTTTCATCACTGAGGTCAAAATATCTTCTTTTCTCCTCAATTAATGTAGTAAATTTTTGTGAAAGATTTCCTAAAATTGAAGTGTCATTGACATTGCGTTGTGGAAATAAAATTCTTGCTTTTTTTCTCAATGTATTGCTAGATATTCTTCTCTAAGATTTATCTGGGGGAGGTTGGGTTTGGCCTTTGTGGCTTTTCAAACCCTTAAAGCAAAAGCATAGCCATTTAATTCTTTTAATCTTTTTAAATTTAAGTATGTAGTTGGTACAGGGTCTCACTTCACAGCTCAGATCCTCCTGTCTCACTCTCCTCAGTACTGGGATTACAACTGTGCATCACCATCCCCAGTTTCAGGGCCAGCACAGCATGTGATACTGGTGATAAATTCAGGACCTTGTGCTTACCAGCCAGGTCCTTAGGCCACCTAGCTGTGTCCCTGACTGGGATATTTAATTTTTAAAACATAAATTTTTCTGATGTTTTTATGTCTTAAGATCAATTAAATAGTATTGAAGCCAGGTTTGCTTCCAGCTTGAGGGTTCACCACATGAGGACAACCACAGAGCCTGCAGTGTCTCTCGTCATGGGTGAACATCTACTTCTCTTCCATATGCCTTCTCTTTTTCCTTCTTGAACTCTTGCAAATCTGAGACATTCCTTCTGCTCGCTGATATTTGATGCCTGTACATTTTCTGAAGTTGAACCTCACCTGACACGTCCTGTGAAAACTTCCCTTTGACCTTCTTTTGCTACACTTGCTTCCAAAGTACATGAGGACAGATCCATCTGTTTCTTCTCTTCACATCTTCTTGAATGAGGCAAGTTATTCATGGCCATCTGTGAGTAGGTGTTGTCTGGATAAACAGACAACGTGGGCCTCTGAAATTGGATTACAGATTGGGTTCATTGATCCAGTTATCACCTCTCCCTGGCTGATGGAAAGTAGAAGCAGGGGGATCCTCAGGAGATGGAAACTTTGAACAGTGCAGAGAGAGGTACCAGGCCTTGGGTACAGAAGACCCCAGGTCTCAGTACTGCTCAGGACTCTAACTTGGGCGTATCTTCCAGAGTTAAAATATCCTCTAGAAATTAGGCTAAACATTTGTCGAACCTTCCAGGGAGCTTGTAAACTCATAAGAGATGAGAAAACTGTCTGCAAATTATGGCACACCCAGCGAAGACTGCTACAAACAGTAATTCATGTGAACTGTGTCCAGGAAGAGACCTTAGGTTCCCTCAAAGAGCTGCTTCTGGGTGCTTGGGCCAGGTGGCTGTCAGTCCAGCAAGGCATTGTGAAAGCAGTCTCCTGTCAGAACCCTGGGACAGCTCTTCTGGGCTTCAGTTTCTCCAACAGTAAGATCTACATGAGGCTACGTGCTTAGCTGAAGTATGAGTCAGGGAGATAAACCCTCCATTATGTTCATCAGGGCTCGGCCAATGAGTTTCATTTGTTATTGCTATTGATTAATTGTTCAATTATAGAATTAGAATGGTCCTTAGACTTCATTCTGCACTGCAAAGTTAGACCATAAAGGTCTTACTCTTTAAAAAAAAAAATTATTTACTTATGTATGTATTTATTTGATAGGGTCTTGCTATTTAGTTCAGACTCATAGTGATGCTCAGCCTCCCAGAACTTGGGTTACAAACACACTCCCCCATGCCCAGTTTTGGGGCCAGCATGGCATGCAATGCCAGGGATTAAACTCAGGTACTTGCACTTGCCAGGCAGGCATTTAGATTGCTGAGTTATTTCCCTAGCCCCAGAAATTTAATCTGAATGGACACGTATTCACTAATTAAGACAGGAAAGGGCTGGGCAGATATCGCAGTAGCATAAGTGCCTGCCTGGAGGCACAAGGCCCTGAGTTCAAACCTGGATACAAAAAAAAAAAAAAAAAAAAAAAAGACAAGAAATCAGAGCAAAAGTACGATGTGGCA
This sequence comes from Capromys pilorides, assembly GCA_004027915.1. NCBI lineage: Eukaryota > Metazoa > Chordata > Mammalia > Rodentia > Capromyidae > Capromys > Capromys pilorides. The sequence continues at coordinate 6,747 of PVKN010036825.1, read as the reverse complement.
TTCTTTTATTGAAATTTTTATTTTATCTATGTATTTGCAGCCCATAATAATGTATTTACAGTGGAGAGTTGGTATATGCACATCCAGGATGTGGCATTCTTACCCAGCAGTGGGCACTGAGCCTGGGTAGCCCTTGGCAATGCTCTTTGGCCAGCACACAGGTCATCAGTAGGCAGAGAAGGATCAAGTGCTGGGAAATGACTTCTCTGAGGGGAAGGAAGAGCAGTGGGCTCATCACTGGCCTCTCTCAGTATGCAAATGTCCAAGAAATGAAGAGGACCCAGCCCCTCACCCTCCTCAGCCCTGGGATTGTCCCAGCGTGTCCTTGGCTGCCATCTCCCACCTGATGTGAGCCGGCTTCCGTCGTCTAGCCTCACCAACTGGCTGCTGGCCCCATTCCCAAGGCACCTCACCTCACACCTGGGCTTTGCTCTTCTGCTCAAGGCTTTTGTCCTTCACTGAAGCTGGTTGTGGAACCAACTTCAGCGTCCCCTGAGAACACAGCAACCTCCAGCCTCGTGCTGGTCATTGCTATGGAAAGTCCCTAGAAGAGACCCCTTCAGTGTTTGACACTCTTGTTTATTTTCTCTGATTCTGGGGCGTGTCCGTATTTAGTGCCTATTTTTTTTCCTAAGAACACTTTCTAGTTTGGATTGTACCAGGGAAAGTGCTTTCTCTCCTTTGGTCGCAGACAGGGAGAGCTGTAAATAATGAGAGCTTCCCGCGGTGCACAATTACCCAAGCAGAAAGCGCATTTTTTATGCTTGGCACTGAAGACAGTAAAGTAAGAAATTGTGCCAATTTTCCTGCAGGTGAAATTTCAGCTCCTTTCGAGCATAAGCACTTTGACTCTGAAATAAGTAACATAATGAGATTCCTTGCAAGCCATGTCACTGTTAATGTGGGACCACAGAAATAACAGCCTTGTTTGCCTTTCTCACACACTCACAAAAGACAAAATTAACGACTGCAGGTCTGTGCCTGGAACCCTAAGCCACGCCCCAGAGTGCAGAGTATGGGCTTGCTCACAGCCCCGTGCTGTTACCACTATCCGTGGAAGCATGGTCAACACCCATGAAAGGGGCCTACTGGAGCACAGTGCTCTGGTGGAGCCTTATTGGAACCTCGATGAGGTGTTGTGTCTTTAAGCACCATGTGACCTATTTTTTACCTCTTAGTTAATGAGTTGTTAAAAAATAAGGCCCTGTCTGGTTTTACCCAGCACGCTGTGCACCACGACGGGTGCCTCCAATGATGCACTGAGGTCAGTGCCCAGAATGTGGGATTTTGCACTTGGGTGCAAGAGAGTTGAACACCTGAAGTGGCATCTTAGGTTCCTAAGGTCTCAAAAGGTCACAGGAGGAAAAGGGAGAGAAAGTAGAAGAGAAAGAGGAAGGAAAAGAGGAGGGACAAATTCATAAAGGCATCACCGTGGCAGGACAATGGTGGCTCACGCCTGCAATCTCAGTACTCAGGAGGCTGAGGCAGAAAGATCACCATGAGTTCTAGGCCCAGTTGGGATACACAGTGAGTTCAAGCCAGCCTAAACTACATGGCAAGACCCAATCGCAAAAACAAAAACCAAAAGAACTGTCTCCGCTGATATTTTGGGATGGCAAAAGGGATTTAGGAATAAGGGGGTAGATAGGCCAAACAAGGAGACTAAAATGATCAAGATATTTCCCCACATGTGAATGCTAGTATTTTGTACCGCGAATGTGTACTAATAAAAAAGCACTGCTTCTTATAGCTCTCATAACGGTAGTGGGGGGGGGGGGGGGTGGTAGTCCCTAATTTTAAGACAGAGAGAATTGCCAGCATTTTGTCCTATAGAAATCCACTTTGTCCCAAGTCTGTGTTCTTGTCCCAAGCCTGGCCCAGGACAGCAACTGGCATTCCAGACCATCCTCACTGCACACTGGTCTCACTTTCATATTTCCAATGGCAAGCACTGTTTTCTGGAGACTTCAGGGGTCTCTGAAGCAAGGCGGGTCTCTCTGTCACCACACTCCATCCTGTGCTCCTTTCCCTCCAGAGCTGCACCTCCTTTCTTTCCACTCCATCATGAGCCACGTGGATGAGGAGCCTGCTTTGCCCTCCTGGCCAGGCCATTGCCTGAGCTACCTGGGCAGCCTCAGCAGCACTCAGAAACTCACATGCTCAAGGTTGGCAGCAGCGTGACTGCGTCACCGCATTTCCAGGTAGCTCACACAGCACTGGATGCGTTCTCTGAAGTCCTAAGAGGACGGGGCACTGCTTCTCAAATTCTGTGTGCAGTGACCGTGCATCCAGTTATCACAGAGGTGACCACGTGGGATAGTGATAGTCTTGAAGGAAGCCCTCAGCTCGACTCCCATGTCCTCCTTGACATTTGATCCCAAGGGACACAACTCCAGCCTGAGTAGAACAGTCTTGAATTCATCTCACCCAAGATACCTTCAGGCAGGGCCCCACCCTCTCCCGGGGAGCCTAAGTCCTTGAGGAGAATGAGGTACTTCAATCTTTAACCTAGAAGAATGGGTTTTCTGGTTGGAAAATGCATCCCAAGGCAGATGCAAATTTCCCTCCTAGTAGCTCTCTGGCCACCTGAGACAGGGAGCTCCTGGGAGAAGGCTTGGCCTGTCCTCCCCACTGCGAGGAGACAGTACAGGCTGGACAGGTACTGTGTACTGAAAACTCCTTATGGCTTCCCCGAGCTTTGTTAAACTTGGTCTGCTGTCAAAATATCTATGTATTACTGTCTTAAACATCCAGAGTGAGTTTTTTCTCCCATGACAGCACTACAGAATGGGAAACTTGAGAGCTAAGCTCTGAGATTTCCTGTCATTGTGTTTGTCGCCCTCTGGAGAAAGTGACCTGGCACCAGGGTTGGAGTCAGACAGCCAGTTTGTGGTCAGCATCCTGAGAAATGGACTTGGAATAGATGATGCCTCACATTAGGCTTTCAGCAAGGTGGTGGGAGCCAAGCTCAGCATCTTGTGTCTCTGCCTCAGTTTCTCCCCCATGAATGTTTACACCAAGATCAAGTATGAATAATATCGCCTCTGTGTCTCACCATCATGCTTTGTTTCCTAAGTCATAAGCACCTGCTACCTCATCCCCTCCATTCTAGGTACTAAGTAGCAACTTCTTTTGCCCCTGATAAATAACTTGGAGCACAACTTATTCCCAAACAGCACAAGTTAAAGGAACTTCAAAGTGGCCTTCCTTTAACTTTTAGCACTAGCGTTAATAACTCTCAAACACTAAGAGGTGCTACCATGCCCTTGCCTGGATGCTGTCTGTATAGGCTCTGTACAGAAATGATAGAAAGATGTCCTCCTTTCTGTGCTCTGAACAAGTCTGTCATCATGGGAACACAGAACTAACAGACATTCAGGTGCAAGTGACAACTCCGTTGAGCCTGGCTTTGGGAGACCTGTGAAGTACACCCTCCGCAGCTTGCCTCAAGGTCGAGTTCCACCCCTGATGCTATCACAAAATACTTGACGTGGAGTCATTTACAAAGAGTAGATGTTTATCTTGGTTCATAGCTATGGAAGCTGGAAGTCCAAAATTTGGCAGGAGGTTTGTGTTATATGTGTCACAATCTGGCATGAAAGTGAATACCTAGGCGCATGTGCAAAGGGCAAAAGCAGCCTGCTCTCTCTGTAATGAATCCAGTCTCATGAAAATGGCACTTTTGAATGACCTCGTCACTTCACAAGGGCCCAGTCTCCTAACACCAACACAAGGTCTTTCCAGTTCCAGTGTGAGTCACAGGGGGCACAACCATAGCAGAGACACTATGCTTACAGAGTAAAATGATATTGAGATACTTTAATCAGTGCTCTGCCTAGCTTAGCTGGATTTCTGGATTGTATCTGTGGTCAAAGTCCTAATAGAATGTGACACAGGGGTGATTTCTGTGTACACAATTCAACCCACATGGGGCTGTCCCAGAAAGAAAAGGATGAACTGTCACAATCTCATGAATCACTCTGAAGTCCCCTGGAGCCCTCAACACTGGGAACAGAGAAAAATAGTTTCGTGTTTCTAAAGTTGAGAGCTTCTGAATAAATTTTTCTTCAAATTTGGGTTCTTGGCCTCATGGGAAATTGACATGTACATGGAGAATGAGACAATGCCAGGGTCTTTGCCTCCCTCTGGGCAATGTTTACATTGCAAAGCAGAGTGAGTACTAGATCCGTGGAGACCCATCTAGGCCACCAAACCTAATCATGGTACTCACCTGGGCCATGGGCAGAATAATCTATGTTCCCAAAGCTGTCTTGAGAACCCAGAATCCTTTCTCACCCAGCTGCAAGGGGTAACAGTTTTTCTCCCTTTTTTGAATGGACTGAGAAGGCAGCCATCCCCTCATCCATGCTGTAGAGTGGACAGTTTTTTATGTGCAGGTCATTTTCTGGGTCTCATCCCATAACTCCAGGGTTGAGAGTCATGATGGTTGAAGTATTTGGTCATTGTTTGCTTTCTTATCTGAATAATGGTCTTTTTTTTTTATCCAGAACGCCAAATGCACACATTGTGGATAAAATGAGAAAGATCCATATTAAAACCTCTCCAGACACCCAGGTGGAAAAGAAAGCCTACAGTATTTCCCTTGAAGTGTTGGTTGTGGTCATTTGCAAAAGAGAGGTTGACGGCAAATAACAGGGTGAGTTAGGGGAATTCTCATGTCACCACTTTTGTTAAATGGGCCTTTGTTAAACCAGAGTATTTATACTTTGACACTATTGACAGTTTGGGCTGAATGATTGCTTCTAGTGAGGGACCAACAAGAGCATAGGAAAAGAGTTAGCCCCAACCTGGCCTTTACCCACTCTGACCACACATATCACAAGTTATAAGAATCAAAAATGTATACAGGCATTGCCAATATCCCATAGCAGGCAAGACACCTCCTTGATGTGAACCAGCTAAGGCACATGTGACAACGTTAGCTCTGTGTATTTCACACCAAGCTGGTCATGGGTGAGATTGGAGAACTGGCGGTAGCAAAGGAAAATCAGGTCTTGAACTGCTCCAGTTCTGGAGAGGTCTTCCTAGGCCTTCCCATCCAAAAAGGCCCTGCTCTGTGCCAACATCTTTGAAATGATAGCTGAACCTTTGAATCTGTAAAGGTAAAGCTTGTTCTATAAACACATCTGGGGAAAAGTATCAGAGTTGTATATAAATCCACTGGCAGAAAGAGTGTCTAGCAGGTGATTCATGTAGCAGATTAACTGTTTGGGACAGTTTCCCCCTTTTTGTGCAGCTGGAACCTTACAAAAGGTACAGAGCCCTTGCATCCAATCTTGTTTGTCATTTTGACCTCCTGCTTGGACACAGAATTTAGGGATCATGCACGTGTTGATTACTAAATGAAGGGATATGGAAGAACTCTAACCACTTTCAGAAACCCTGGATTGAAGCCCTAGGGTGTAAATTATGAGACTTTCTATGGCTATATGTGGTTGTCAGCTTTTTCTTGCTGAGACCAAATACCTGAAGGAAACAACTTAGAAAAAGAAATATATATCTTGGCTCATAGTTTTGGGGTGACAAACCATTCTTAGCCAGCTCACAATGAAAGAGCATTGCTGAGGAGAGCTGCTCACCTCAAGCAGCCAGGAAACAGAATAAGAGACAAGGAGCCAGAGAGTGGACAGGGCCACGACAGAATACACCCTTCCAGGTCACATTCCCAGGGACCCCCTTCCCCATGCAAGCTCCACCTCCCTATTTCACATTCATCTATGGATTCATCAGTGAACTGGCCCCCACCCCAGCAGAGGACTCGCCCCACGATCCAGCCACCTCCCAAAGGCCCCTCCTTCAACACATTAACCTTTATGAAACATCTTTGATCCAAACCACATTATTCCTCCTTCCACTCCTTGTACAAACAGCATCCACACACTTAGAACCGAAGTCACTAGCACATAGCCAACCCCTTCCTTTTAATGGTGGGTCCTTGCTCTTGGAGGTCTGCTACATCCTCTTCCTCCATCCTCCTCCTCCTGATGTTTCATCACTGAGTTAATTAAGAAGCTCGTCACTGAGAAAGTCCAGTCACTGTTGGGTGAAGGTTATAAAGAGCGGGTAATCCGCTCCTCCTGGCCAGAAAGAAGAAGCAAATCACATTGGAAACTGACTCCTTGTCAAGGAGGAAGTACACACACACACGCACACACACACACACATGCACACACTACTAGAAGCTAGAAGCACTGGATTTTGAGTTTACTCCTTTTCCTCCTTTAATTCTGTCCCTCAAGAAAGAATTACTAGACCTTTCTATGCAAGTTGAAAATTGTTCTTCCTGAGGCCAGGGAGATAACTTTGTGGCACAAGTGCCTGCCTGGCAAGTGCAAGCTCGTGAGTTCAAACTCGGTCCCACCAAAAAACAAAAAACATAGGTGCACAAATATCACTGTGGTATGATGTTTTCAGTTCTGGAAAACATCATACCATAGTGATATTTGTGCACCTATGATCATAGCAGCACAATTTGTGATAGCCAAATCTTGGAAACAACCAAAATGCCCATCATCTGAAGAATGGTTGAAAAAGATGTGGTATTTTCACAAAATAGAATATTATTCAGCTATACAGAACGATAGACTAGAAGACTTCATTTATCAATGAATGTATCTTGAACATATACTCATTAATGAAATTAACCAGACCAACATATGCCAATATCATATAGTCTCTCTAATATAAGGACTCAGAAGAATAAATTTTGGGTGGTACCAGGAATCA
>PVKN010036824.1:0-11152 GCA_004027915.1 Capromys pilorides | reverse complement strand
CCTTTGGCTACATACATGCGAATCTACAAAAAGGGTGATATTGTAGACATCAAGGGAATGGGTACTGTGCAAAAAGGAATGCCTCACAAATGTTACCATGGCAAAACAGGAAGAGTCTACAATGTTACCCAGCATGCTGTTGGCATTGTTGTAAACAAGCAAGTTAAGGGTAAAATACTTGCCAAGAGGATTAATGTACATATTGAGCGTATTAAACACTCAAAAAGTCGTGATAGCTTCCTGAAACGTGTCAAGGAAAATGATCAGAAAAAGAAAGAAGCCAAAGAGAAAGGTACCTGGGTTAAACTGAAGCGCCAGCCTGCCCCTCCCAGAGAAGCGCACTTTGTGAGGACCAGTGGGAAGGAGCCTGAGCTGTTGGAACCTATTCCCTAGGAATTCATGGCATAAACTGGGATATCACTCTGCCATTCACCACCTAATTGGCAACTTAAGTATTCTGAGTCCTATGTATGTAAAAATAAAATCTTCCTGTGTTGTAAGGGTGATTTTCTTAGTTGAGATATGTGGTGCCTTCTTACCTCAAAAATACTAAAGCAGATTTTCACTGTTGTTAATGTCTGTTCTTCACTTCAGTGTTTTTCTTGCTGAAAAGCATTACTGAGGTATTGTGCAGGTATATACCCAAATAATCAAATATTTATAAAATATTTATATTGGCTTGAAGATCTTGTAAATCACCATGGGGAAAAGATGTGTCCAAATAAATGGAAGTCACTTCAGAAACAAATGTAAGTCCATTTCAGTTAAATAAATTGTTTAAAGTAAAAAACAAAAAAAAAGAAAGAAAAATTAGTGAGATCCTGTACCAAATAATTTTTTTTTTTTTTTTTTTTGTGGGACCGGGGTTTGAACTCACAACCTTGCATTTGCCAGGCAGGCACTTGTGCCACAGAGCTATCTCCCTGGCCCCCAAATAAAATTTTAAAAAATATTTTAAAATACTAAGAAAATAAATCTGAAATCTATTAGTAAAATAAAATTTGTTAAATTGACTTATAGAGAGAGGAAACATGAGTTTGTTTTGACACAGAGTCTTGCTCTGCAGCCCAGGCTGGCCTCACACTCATCCTCATGTGTGCCACCACACCTGTTTGTTTGTTTGTTTGTTTGTTTTGGGTGGGGTATGTTACTTGAATGCGTAGGGTTACTCTTTTTATCTTTCAAGAATGGATCCCGAAACAAAGATTAATCCAGTCATTTTAGTAAGCATGTGTTTCTAGCCTTCCATGTGTCAGATAATGTCTGAGTACAAAACCCAAGCTCCTTTATGGAGCTTATTTTTCAGTTAGAGGAAATATTATAAACATGTATATTAGATAACTTCATGTGGCATAGAAAAAAATAATGAGACAGGAATAGGATTGTTGCTGGAGGAAGGGATTGCTTTCTGAGGATGTCAGGGAGAGCTGCACACTGGTGACAAGTAGGGGAAGCTTCAGCAACGGTGAGGGAACACACCCTGACAGTAGCTCGGAGAGCGGAGAGGCCTCCAGGTGGAAACCGGCGAGCCGAGGCCAGGCAGCAGCGCAGGCCCTTCTGTCTGAGGAGGCGCAAGGAAGGGCAGTGCAGCTGGCACACGGGGCGCTCCGACGCTGTAGTCGCGAAGGAGCAGGAGGCCAGAGAGCGCCAAGAGGCACAGCTTGTGCAGGGCCTTTCCAGCCGTTGTGTGCTTGTGGCTCTTAGCAAGCTAGGAGGACATTGTTGAAGCTCCATCAGAGGGCTCAAACTCATAAAACCAAAAAATAACTTCGGTTTGGCTCTGCTTTTTCAGAAGCTTTTTTTTTTTTCTTATGTAATTTGAGTATCAACTATTGGCTCCTGGTAGATATATAAACATTTATGTCAATAAGAAAAATTATCCTGAAATACAGATTTTAGGTTTAACAGTGAGAAGTATAATAGGGTACCCTGTCTGTAGGCATTGAGTGGCCCTGCTTTACTACTCTGTTCTTATCCTGGGTAACACAGAAAAGTACACGAAACACAAGTGTGGTTTAAAAATAAAATTTAAAAACACGTATCTGGGGCCGGCCAGCTCAGTGAACTAAAGCACCTGCTTAGGCAGAGGACAGTGGCCAGGGTTTGGTCTCCAGTGTGCTGTTCGGGGCCCCGCCCGGGGGCGCGCTGAGACGGAGATTGAGACTGGGTGTGGTGGCACGCCTGTAGTACCAGCGGTTGGGAGGCCTAACCCAGGGAAATCACCACGAGTCTGATCTACGTAGTGAGACCCTGTAGACCCTGTACTAAATACTTATAAATAATTATAACAATCGCAATAAAAAATAAGAATAAAAATAAAAGCACATACCTATGTAATCATTGGTTAGACTTAAAAACCTCTAACCCCGGCGCTGAGAAGCTTCCTGTGTGTCTCTTCTGGATCTTAACCCGTATGTACCGTTGTTCAGCGGTAACCCTTATGCTGACATTTGTAGTACTTATTCTTTATGATTTTACTACATAGGTTTCATTTCAAACAAACACAGTTTAATTTTTATCTTTTTGAGCTTTGTATAAATACAATAAGACTATGTGGTTAGTTGTTTAAGAAGCACATATTCAGAGTGAGCATTTTATTTATTAGAGTTGGTTGTCTTCTTCCTAGGAATAATTACTCCTAAGATCTTGAAGGCATTTATCTTTCTTCCCTCAGCAGGTCAGGAGCCATGTCGGTGTCTTTGACTGCTCTGTCTGCTCAGCAGATTCTTATTGAATGAATTTGACCTGATTTTTATTCTTATCCTAAGTACCTGGGATTTCTGTAGGCCTCATTTTATGGTATCTGATCAAGACGGCCCTTTGTGCTAGTAGTTCAGCAGTTTTTGCTGTTGGCTCATTCCTTTCCTGAGAGTAACCAGATTTGGTTTACCAAAGTCCACTGTAGCCTTATTGGAACATTATGTGATTGGAATTTACTTGTACCTATGCAGTAGTTGGTGTTTACATTTTCTGAACATTCTTTTTTTTTTTTTCAGATAGTATCTCACTCTGTGGTGTAGGCTATACCACCATCCCTGACTACAGAAGAGTCTTGTTTTCAAAAAATCACTTATCAGTGGTTTATGCAGTGCCTCATTTTCCCAGGAAAAAGAGTGCCAGAATTTTCTGCCTTAATTAGGCTCCTAGAAGCCCTTCTGTTTTGAGTCACCTTGTAGAATACAGTCTAACGTGGACTATTAGAGTGGTGGAGGTACTTAGCCAAAATACTTCACAGTCATCAACTAGAACTTTTTCAGGCTGAGTGTGATGGTGCACACCTATAATCCCAGCACTGGAGAGAGAGCTGAGGCAGGAGGATTGCTGTGCGTTCAAGGCCAGCCTGAACTACACAGTGAGACCTTGTGTCTCTATCTCCAAAAAAAAGAAATTTTCACCCTTAGATAATCACTTTGAACCCAGTATTTGGTGAACATTCCCCCTTACCCACATCTTAGTGTTGCTATTGTTTCTTAAAACTATAAAGTACATAATCTTTGTTTAAACATGTCTTGCTTTGGAGTAACTTAACCACACAGCGTGTTTTTTGTTTTTTGTTTTTTTACACAGCACTTTTTAAAAAGGATATTTTACATAAAGACTTTATTGTAATTTTTTGTTTTGTTAGGAAGCTGGCAAAAGCAGTTATTCCTCTTATAAATTTATTTATTTATTTATATTTTATTTTAGGGAAAGGTCTACAGGTGTTTAAGGTCTCACTACTAGATTGGAATTGTAGTGATCCCCCTGTTTACAGCCTCCCAAGAGCTGAGATTATAGGCACACGCCACCATGCCCAGACTCAATTGGTGCCTCAGCGCACCCTGGGCGTGGGGGCAGGGTGGGCACAGCAGGCCGGGCACAGCAGGCCTGGGGATTGAACCCTGTGTCTGCTTATAGGCACTTTAATTTTTTTTTTTTTTTTTTTTGCGAAACTGGGGTTCAAACTCACGACCTTGCACTTGCCAGGCAGGCACTTGTGCCATGGAGCTATCTCCCAGCCCCCCTCTTGTAAATGTTGACAGGTTGTTTCATTTTTGTTGCACTCATAAACCAGTTCATTAGAAGAAATTCTAACTTTTGTATTTGTCTTTTTGAAACAGGGTCTTGCTGTGTAGTTCAGGCTAGCCTTGAGCTCACTTTATAGCTCAGGATGGCCTTGAACTTTTCAGTGATCCTCCTATATCCTCCTGACTCAGCCTCCCAAGAGTGGGGATTCTTAGGCATGTGGCACCAGGCCCAGTATGAATATATTTTTAACCAGTAATTTTTTTTTTCAAATTTATCAGTTGCTCTTTGTTAAATTTCTTAGATTTTCCTTTTTTTTGTCTTTTTTGAGATAGTGTCTTCCTATGCAGTTCAGGCTGGCCTTGAGCTCACTTTGTAGCCCAGAATGGTCTCACATTGGCAATAATTCTACTGCCTCAGCCTCCTGAATTCCACGATTATAAATGTGTACCACCTCACCTGGCTTAGATTTTTCCCTTTTAAGAGTTGCTGGCCCTGAGACTACAGATCCTTACTTAGCACAGCACCTGCCAGGCAAGCACAAGGTTATGAGTTTGATTCTTGGTACCAAAAAGAAAAAAACAAAAAACAAAGAGCTGGGTGTGGTGGCACACCCCTGTAATTCTAACCCTCGAGGAAGGATTGCCACAAAGCTAAAGGCTAGCCTGGGTTAAATATCTTCTTTTCCTACAGGAATTTCCTGTTAGCCTACATAAAATGGAATTTTTCTACTGACTTGACTTGGTGAGTTTTTATGTAGTTACATAAAAAAAAAAAAACTACCTTTTTTGATTTTTTATTTATTTGACACATGCTCTCACTACACAGCTTGGACTCATAGCGATCCTTCTGTCTCAGTCTCCCCAGAGCTGAGATTACAAGTGTGCACTAACATGCCCAGTCTCTGTGGCCAGCACAGAGTTCAGGGGCCAGCTCAGCATGTAGTACTAGAGATTGAACCCTTGCCCTTCCCTTGCCAGGCAGGCGCTTAGACTGCTGAGCTATCTCCCCAGTCCCCTGTAGTTCTATTTTAAATAAATATAGTTTAATTATGAAGGAAAGGCAGAATGAAATATTTACCATGACTTAAAAAATACACTTTTTAAAATGTACTTAGTGGGGTTGGGGAGATAGCTTCGTGGCATAAGTGCCTGCCTAGCAAGTGCAAGGTCATGAGTTTGAACCCCGGTCCCGCAAAAAAACAAAAAATCATAAAATGTATTTAGTACAGGGGCTACAGAGTTTCACTATGTAGATCCAACTCATAGTGATTCTCCTGTTTTCAGCCTCCCAAGGACTGGAATTATAGGCATGCACCACCACCCCCAGCCTCAGTTATTGTCTCAGCGTCCCCTGGGGGCGGGGCTGGCTGTTGAGCTATCTGGCACCCTTAACTGCAATTTACTATTTCATTTTAGTGCAAATGATAGGTAAAGTCAGATATGGAAAATGTGGTATTTTTAAAAAAACAGTGAGCAGGGCTGGTGAGATAGTTCAGCGGTCTAAAGCACCTGCCTAGGCAAATGCAGGGACCACACAGTTCAATCGCTGGCACCACATGCTGTGCCCGCTTCACCACCAGGGCAGGCTGAGCTGGCCATAACATAAATAAAATAAACAAATAAACAAATAAATAAAGTTTTAAAAAAACAAACAATGAGTATTATAATTTTTTTTTTTTTAATTTTGTTTGTTTGCTTGTTGTGTGTTTGTTTGTTTCTTTTATTTATTCATTTTGTGGCTGGCTCAGCCTGCCCCTGGTGGTGGCGCTGGCGCAGCATGTGGTGCCGGGGATCGAACTGCAGTCCCCGCAGTTGCCTGAGCCCTCCTAAGCAGGCGCTTTAGACCATTGAACCATCTCGCCGGCCCCTAGGTTTACATTTTTAATGAAAGGTTTATCATACATGATATGGAGACATCAGAATAAGATTTTTTTTTACAGTAGAAGCCTTTTACAGGGAAATTACAATTAGAAATTTTAAAAAGACGTAACTTACAGGCTTCATTTTACTCTATAAAAGAAGTTTGATTTTGAGCAGATCGTCTTTGTGTTTTGTACCTTAAAGGTCATCTCTTTTTGCTCTTTCTTTTTTTTTTTTTTTTGCGGGACCAGGGTTCAGACTCACAACCTTGCACTTGCCAGGCACTTTTGCCATGGAACTATCTCCCCGGCCCCCTTAAAGGTCATCTCTGTATAGGTAACTTAAATTTGTTTTTCTATCAACATAGTTACTATCTTAAAATTTGTACAGTGTGAGAATTTTACTTTGTGGTACGAGATTTTTGTTCAGATGCTTATATATGTTTTTATAGAGTTTTGTTGGGTGAAATAAGTGTTATTGTATTTTAACCTTTAATTTGAACAGGTCCTTAGCAACCAGGAAAGTCTGTCAAGATAGACACCCTGTCTAATTTTACCCTGTTTTGTTTGTATATGTGGTTTTTAACTTTTCCTTGAGCCATGAAATTTTGGAATGAACGCTTAAAACTGAGAATTTCCTACCCAGCCTCCATTCCCTTTAGTTTACTTAGAATCTTAACCCTACCATAGAAGTTCTAAAGTTTTGTTGTAAAAGCCACCGACAGAACTCAGTGTCAGTCAGTGGCACAGCACTGCCTGGCAAGCTCAGGGTCCTGAGTTTGATTCCCAGTACCAAAACCGCCACTCCACACACACACACACACACACACAAAACAAAACCCCAAAAGTTTCATTGCAGTGGTGGCAGTGCCGTGGCACTGTGCCAGAGTGGGCTCTTGGTATCACTGAAAGCTCTGAAAGGGTTGCCATTGCTGGAGCAAAGTGTGGTTGGCCAAGGAGAGATACCAAATGGATTTTGCTTCCATAAGCCACTGGACCCCGTGGGGTGGGCAGCCTCTATTTGTTTCACGAAATGTTTCTTCTGTTTTAATTCCTTGCAGACCGCACATGCTTAAATATTATTAGAGTTATTTCATGGTCACTGTTTAGATCTTAGAGTGTTCTTTATCATCACAGTGGAAGGGAGACGATAAAACACCAAATCGCTCAAAACATCTTTGGGGGTATTAACTATACAATAAATAAAATCTTTTAATCATAGGATTTTCCTCCTCTTTTTAAAAAATTCTTTTTCTAGCTCTTGTTTAGAATAAGTAAATTTTCTCAACTTAGCGAAATCTTTGACAACAAGTGGGATGTGTTAAAATCTTTGTCTTTCCCAGGTTTGCTCTTTGTGGCCCTAGAGAATTTTGCCCAAGCTGTCCTGTGGAATAACACATGCTTCTGGCTTCTAAAAACAGAAAGACGTTTACTTTGCCTCTCTCTCTTTCTTTCTTTCTTTCTTTCTTTCTTTCTTTCTTTCTTTCTTTCTTTCTTTCTCCTTCCTATTTATTTATTTATTTATTTATTTATTTATTTATTTATTTGATGCAAGGTCTCTACACTGCTTGAGCTCATAGTGAGCCTTCTGTCATCCTCCCCAGTGCTGCGATTACAGGCATGAGCCACCACACCCAATTTCATTGGCCTACCTGGCCGCACCCAGGGCTAGCACTGCCTGGGGTACCAGGGATTATACCTTGGTCCTTGCGCTTGCCAGGCTTAGACCGCTAAGCTATCTCTCCAGCCCTCTAACTTCATTTCTAAAGATGTTTTCTTTTGGAACTGAGACCCATTTGGACGTGAAATAGCTCCTTTATAATCAAGTTTGTGTCTTGATTTGAATTGATGTTCATTTTAAATATCTCCCAAGTGATGAATTTTGAAAGTAATGTGAAGAGAAGCTTAATCAGATCAGTCCTATCTACTTTTTTTTTTTTTTTTTTTAAGCAGCTGGTAGTTTTTCTTCCCAGTGGGGTTTCTCTAATTAGCAGCAGCAGCAACAGCACATCACCTGATGGTGTTAACCCAGACCCTGCACTTGTTGCAGCCATGGCTTATTCTGCCAGATCCTCTGTCCAGGTGGAAATAGGAGTTTTTCTTTATATTGTGTGAATGTATTTGGCCCACTAGTCATTGTGCCTAAGCTGTAAAGAAAAACAAAACTCTTCTGATGTCTTTTTTTTAACATCTATGGAGTTGTCACAGTGGATAGTTTTTAGGAGAGAATGGTTCCCCAGCCTTTAACTTAAATTGACAGTATGTTATTCTGCCTTCCTTAAGTTTTCACTACCTAGACAGGTTGCATCAAAGTGAGAATTATTCCATGCTTTAACCTTTGAGCTGACTGCTAAGCTTTCCTTGGGGACGGGGACAGTTTGTAGTTATTTATAACCGGTAAGAAGGGCAGCAAGGCTGTAAACAGCCGGCACACACCAGGCCTGGGGAGTCCGTGGCAGTGCTCTGCCTTGGCACTACTGCATCTGACTCAGAGGCTTTTTTTTTTTTTGTCTTTTTGAGACAGGGTCTCACAATGCAGTTCAGGCTGGCCTTGAGCTCACTTTTGTAGTCCAGGCTGGTTCGAACTTACACCGATCCTCCTGCCTCAGCCTCCCAAGTGCTGAGATGACAGGCGTGCGCCACCATGCCCAGCCATGACTCAGAGGCTTTTGAGCGGCTTCCTGTACACGTGCAGCCCCTGCTTTGTCTGGAGAACCCTCACTAGCCAGCAAGTTTCTAGAGAGCTCTGTCTTATGTAACAGCTTAGATGGAAAGGGCGGAAGAGTAGCTTTAATGTCCGACAGCATGTCTAGTCCCCACAAGCCTTTCATTACAATACTTGCCTAGGAATTATGTGCCAACTTGGAAAATCTCCAAGTACTAACCTACAAACTTAATATGGTACTTGTTTTAGTGTTTACTTTTTATAAAACAGTGGCAAGAACAATTCAGCTTTCTTTTCTTTTAAGATAGGGTTCTGCTAAGTTGCCTCGGCTGGCCTCGCACTCTGCTCAAGCGCTGCTCGACCTCAGCCTCCCAGGGAGCTGGGACCATCGGCGCACACCCCCGTACAGCTTCAGGTCTTAGAGAAATATTTGGCTATGCCAGAAACATGTCCTACATCTTAGTCTGGTCTGGAGGAAAACTTAGTTATATGCCAAGACATTTTTAAAAGTGTCTACCTATATACATATATATGTACATAATGTTTTAAAGTGATTAAACTGAGTGTCCTACGTTAAAATTATAGATCAGTATTCGAAGTAAATACAAAGGACCTGCCTCAATTTGCTCAGTAGACTTGTATAGAGTTTAACTTAAAGAGCTTAGAGGTTTAGTCCCCAGCAGCTGCAATAATGCTGCTGTCCTGTGGATTCAAAACTTCCTGCCATATCCTTGCAGGTTTTCCTTTGTCCCAGTATTTTCTGGGAATAAAATAATTCTTTTCATTAAGGAAGAGTATAAATAATTTGGGGACTTAATGAAGTTCCTTACAATAGGAGATGAACGGGCAGTTTTCTTTTTCAGATGTTCTATTGCTATGAAAGCATACCTAGATTTCAGTAGCTCCCTCTGTTCAACAGCTTCTAACCTTTAACAGATTAACTAGAACTCACAAGGAAAATTGTATCCCCAAGAAAGAGGTACTGCTCAGCGCAGTTCTGTTACTTGCCGCCCTGGGCACAGGGGATGCTGGGCTTCCTAGGTGGCACCTTCTGTGGGGAGTGCAGCGGACAAGTGAGAAAATAGAAGCCGTTTTAGACAGGGGTGCTAAAGAAGCAAGTCAGACAGGGTGAGGAGCGGACCAGACAAAAAAGGAGGACTGCAGTACTTGAGGTGGGTAGTCAAGGGAGACCTCTCTAAGGATATTACATTTATGAGAGGCCTGAGTGACAAAGCATCTGTGAAAAGATCTGTGGAAATAAAAGGAGCTTCCCACGCTGAAGCTTGGCAGTTGGGTGACTCCGAGCTGCCTGCAGTGGACGCCACTGAACAATGCAGGTTCTGTCTCATACAGGTGCATTTATGAGCTTTCTTAACACTTGGAAAGAAATTAATTATAAAGGCTGCTTATTCCCTTTTAAAGTTCTTACTGTACAGTCTGAGTAGGTAACATATTTACATGGGTCAGATCAGAAAGTACTATAGAAGAAATTCTCCTTCCCTCTTGGATACCTACTTTCCTTCCATGAAAGTAGCCAGTGTCCCAAGTCTTTTCAGAGATGTTCTGAATAGTTTAAAGAAATGTGTATTTGCTGTTAAAAACTCCTTCCTCCAAGTGCTTCTTATTATATTGTATATCTGTATCATAGTTTAATCCACTATAGGGCTGGGGAGATAGCTCAGTAGACTAAGTGTTTGCCAGGCTGAAAGTCCCAAATTCAATCCCCAGTACCAAAAAACAAAAAACAAAAACAAACAAGCAAACAAAAAAATCCACTGTTCAGGGACTTTAGACTGCTTCCATTTTGTTTTCTTTGTTTCGTGGTGCCAGGAATCAAACTCAGGACCTTGCACCTGTCAGGCAGACACTTAAGCCACTACCCTGAGCTATCTCCTGGCCCCATTTTCTGTGTTTTCACAAATAATGCCATAGTGAAAACCTTTCTGTTATTGCCATTTTAAGTAAATTAATATGGGAAATATCAGAAATGGAATTGCTGGACCAGCGAGATGGCTCAGCAGTCTATGCACCTGCCTAGGAAAGTTTAGGCAGGTGCAGGGACCGTGGCTTGATCTCTGGCACCACATGCTGTGCCAGCCCCACCCCCACCCCAGGACAGGCTGAGCAAGCCATAGCGCAAATAAATAAATGAGGTTTAAAAAATAAAAGAAGTGTATTTGCTGGATCAAAGGACATTTACATATCTTATAACATTGCCTTTCATAAAAATTGTAACAGTTTGTACACCAGCCAGAAACGTTCCCCTTACTTTGGGCAAGTGTTATCAAACATTTTGATCTTTGCCAATTCAGTGGGCGAATGAATGTGGCTTAATTTGCATTTATCTTGGTATGAATGAAAGTCGAACATCTTTATATATACTTGAGAATCACTGGCATTTCCTGTTCTATAAACCATTTGGTTTTGGTTTTAACTTTTGCTCATTTTTCTGTCAAGCTATTGATATTTTTCTTCTTGGTCTCCACACTCACTGACTATTGCTAAATCTTTTCTATAGGTATGATGGTAACGAATTTCTTAAAATGAAAACAAAAAAGGCATTTGTCTTTAACTTGTAAAATTTTTTGAAGCATGAACCCCATATGAGAAAAGATACTCCA
>PVKN010036823.1:0-11561 GCA_004027915.1 Capromys pilorides | reverse complement strand
TCAGAGCAGATTGAGATAGTCAGGGCCAGAAAAGACGATGGGCACCGCCTTCCTCCCTGCCCCTGCCCCCGTCCCCTGCAGAAGCAGCTCCCTCCCCACCACATGTGGCTGGTCTTTGCTAGAGGCCCTTCTCCCTGGGGCAGGGCCAGAGGAGGTGGGCAGGGGGTTGGGCTCTCAAATGTCCCCAGAACCCTAACTCCCAACCCTCCCCTCCCCACTTCAACTTCTGTCTTCCGGGCTCCAGATTTAGCAGCTCCTCTGAGACTGGGCGTTTCTCCCCAAATGCCCATGGTCACCCGAAACCCCAAAGGAGTCGTGGTCTAGGATTCACCAAAAGAAAGGAGCCTGTGCCATCAGGGTGGTTTCTGTGGACCTTCCCGGTTCGACTGTTCTGTGTCTTGTTTAAATTACAGCCACCTCGTCCCCTTCTGCTCCCCAGTGAGCAGCTGACCAGAAACAATTAAATTAATACTGCAGCTGCATTATTGTCCCCTGGGGCCACCGTGCCCATTCCACTGCTGTGCGCAGATTTCTTATACAATGACAGTGATAAAAATAGTCCTTTCTCCCTCCATACACTCTGATAATATAAGAAAATACAAAGAGAAACATGAGTAGCACGCCTATGCCCAACCAGAGGTTGCTGTTACCCACCCTTGCGCATCCATAGCCCACTGGCTCACTAGCTACAAGTTCATCGTTAAAACAAGACAAAGTCACACTGCGCTTTCTTTTCCTATGTCAACTTCTGTGACTCATTGCCGGGGCTGAGAAGCTCAGGGGCTGGTCCTCACTGCCAGCAGCAACAGGCTGAGTCCGGATCCCAACTCTCCTCTTGCGTTCCTCAGCATACCCTGGGCCAAACTCCTTAGCATCTCAGTGCCTCAGTCTCCTCCCCTGTCCAATGAGTTCGGAACTGGAGCACAGCCAAGGGAGGTGCAGGGATGCCAGGGCCCACATACAACTTCCAGCATAAAGTTGTTCCTAAGTCAGACTGACATGGAGGTGGAGACGACGCACTTAAAGATCCTGTACTGAAAACGCTACTGTTGAACACTGACAACAGAAATGAGGCCCTCTGAAGGCTTCTCTCACTTGGGACTCAAGAGAAATACTTTTTCCCCCCCATCTCAGCTCTCTTCCTGGGATGTAGCTCTGGTCCAGCCACACCTCCATTCTGGTCTCTGATTTTTTCATCTAAAACAAAAAGAGCTAGGTTCATTGGTCTCGTAGGTCCTAGAATGCCTGTCTCCCAGCTTGGGTCTGTTTCCAGAGGTCAGCATCCAGTCTTGAGAGACAGCAGACTGGAGGGTGTGTGGGGAAAGCAGCCGGGAGGAGGTGGGGTCTCTGATGAGGGATGACCTTCGGCAAGGCTTCCAGGGGGCCAGGGCCTTCCAAGAGGAGGGTGCTCCGGCTGGCAAGGGAACAGCAGGGCACCCTGAAGGCAGCCTCTTGCTTGGCCCCTGGCCTGCGTTGGCAGCCACTCAAGGCTAAGCTGGGCGGCCTCTAGCACAGCTCAGCTCTCATTTTGTTGTTCTCTGCCATGAGTAACAATGGGCCTTCATGGGGTTGTAACAGAGCGTTAAGTGAGTTAACAAGTGTAGCGTGCTTAGGATGCCGCTGGTGGGAGCAGGGTGAGACAGCCAGGCTGGAGAGGGAGGAGGTAGGACGACGGGACTCGTAGGAAGCAGAAAAGAGGAAGGGGCTGGGGGTAGCACTGAACAAAGTGAGGGGCTCCCTAAGAAGCAGATGTGCCTTTCTAGGGAGACCTCTTCTCTTCTGCTGTAGGGCTGGCAGCCTGACTGCCTGGAGGCCACTTTGTGGCCTCTGCATCCCTAAGGGCAGCCTGGGCTCACTTCACCAGGCCTTTCCTCCTGGGTCCCCAGCCTCCAGACACCCAGCAAGAGGATCCACCCCGTTTTTCCAGCGCCTCTACTGCCTCTCCGGCCTCATCTAACTGATTTCTCTGAAGATGCTTCTCCATCACATCCCTTTCCTCTTCGCTCACATCTGGCCCTTGCCCTCCCTGGGTCTCTCTCCACCTGCACTCTGTCCAGCACAGCCAGCAGACCACTCTCCCTGCAGCCCAGCTCTTGCAATGGTCACTCACTTGTCAAAATCCCACTCCACCATCCTCCCAGCAAGGTGCTCCAGGCAGAGTCTCGACCCCTCTGCCTGTCCAGAGTGACTCCCTGCTGACCTCACCCAAGGCCCACGATGACCTCTGAATAGGTCTTCACTCCATGGTCTCTGTCCTCCCCTGGACATCACAACCTCATGCCTCCTTTGCTCTGCAGTTGTCCCAGGCTGGCTCCTTCCCCAAGATGTTGGGGTGGGTGCCAAAGGGTGCTAGGTTGCCCAAGGCAATGTCTGAGGAGGAGCAAGGGCATGAGTGTATCCAAGGCTCACCAAGTCCCCTGCCTCTAACCCAGCAACTATTCTGCTGTTTTGTGCGAGACGTTGAATCCAGGGCTTTGTACACACTAAGCAAGTGATCTGCTGCTGAGCTATTTAACTCCAGGTCCCTCAGGTCTGACAGTTAATTCTAAAGCAAGCCCAGCACTTCCCAAGGGGCAGGCTGGGGCCTTCTCGGTGCCTGCCTTGCTCTACCATTCCCAGTCCTCCCTGTCCTGCCTCCCTGGTGAACCTCTTGATAGCCTCATCTCAAACTATCTGGGAAGCCGACCCCACCCCATCCCGCACAGCGCCCTCCTGGGAAGTCCGAGCTCTGTCCACCTCGCAGACATGGCAGGTCTTCACCTTGACTTCTGGCTCACCTTCGAGCACAGCACCCACTAGATGGCGGCAAGGATGAAGGGCAATGAGGGCTGGGCCCTGGGACTGTGTAGAGGAGATCCCTATCTGCTGTGCTTCTCAGCTATGCAGGGACAAGCAGACACCTGTTCCTCCTTAAGCAGAAAGAGAGCCCAGGGAAGAGGACAGATGTCTCGCCGCCTCCACCCCCTTGATGGCTGATGTTGCTGCCCTCAAACAGAAGACCTGAAAGCTGACGTACAGACTGCGCCACTATACCTTCCGGCTGCAGCGGCGGTCCCACCTCCCGCCCTTACTGCTTCTTCCACCTGTTTGCCCAGCCAACCATCACCTGTGTCTGCTACCTGCAAGCTAGCATCACATACCTGGTATACAAAGGCAGGGCCTAAGTTTAAGATACAAACAGCAGGGCCAATTCAGTATTAAGTAGTTCTGGGAGAACCTGGAGAAGCAGAGGAGGTATGGCCCTGTGGGTAGACCCTGCTGTCCATGCTGGATGTGGTGGGAAAATCCTTTCCTTTCATTTGCTGGCCTGGCTCATTCCCAGTTCCCATAGAAGCTGGGGTCTTTGGATTACTGTCGGGTCTACTCCAGTCTCCAACTGGGCTCCATCCGGACTAACACATGTGCCTGAAAGACACAGCCTGGCAGGTCTCCTAGTCTTGGCCGGACCATCCCAAGACTCAAAGACAGCTGCAAGCCCTAAGCAGAGAGGGACTGCACTAGGCCAAGCCAGGCCGGGAGGACATCTGGAGAGGGCCACAGGGCTCTGGCTGGGTGCCGTCACTGAGAGCTGGACCTGTCTCCAGATGGCCATACCATCCACAGGAAGAAAGCCTTTTCCATCCGGGTCTTTTGCAATAAAAGACTTGCTAATCTACTTACAGCACGCCAGGCTTGAGCAAGACTCAAGCAGCAGCTCACAGCCTGAGTGACCCTGGACAGAGGCCCTCGCCTCTTCAGGGCCTCCATCTCTGGGGCCCTTGGTCATGCCAGGCAATGAGCCACACTCTCACTGCCTGAGCCCCTGCTGTGCTGGAGGCATGGTGAGGTCAGGATGGAAGGGGTGATCCGCACTCAAGGGACCTGCTCCCACCCGAGCCAGCTCACGATGAGGTTGTTCCTAATAGCAGTGACCCTTTTTGGACCTCCTGCACTCAAACCAGGGCAGCCAGCTCATGATGAGGTTGTTCCTAATAGCAGTGACCCTTTTTGGACCTCCTGCACTCAAACCAGGGCAGCAAAACATACACAGATGACTGGCCATGGTTGAAACCTCCCCAGAGAGGCTGTTAGTCAAGTGGCCAGTGCTAAGAGCCAGGGAGGAGGCTGAGTGATTACAGGGACTTCTCTGTGGAAGAACGCAGGGCAGAACCTGCAAAGAAAGCACAGCTGCAAAGCTGAAATCTACGTGAATCTGGATCTCAGCAGAGGTCCCCTCTTTACAATAACAATGGAAAGATGATGCTAGATTTTATGTATGTTAGAAACAGTGAAGGGCCGGTCAAATAGCTCAGCAGATTAAAGCGCCTACAAGCAGGCAAAGGGGCCAGGGGTTAGATCCCCAGGCCTGCTGGCTCCCTGGGGCATGCTGAGATGGCAATTGAGACTGGGTGTGGTGGCACACACCTGTAATCCCAGCTCCTGGGAGGCTATAAATAGACAGATTGCTATGAGTCTGATCTAGTAGCGAGACCCTGAACACCTTGTGGACCCTTACCTAAGATATAACGAATAAATAAAAAAATAAAATTAAAAAAAAATAGTGAGCCTGGCAGGAGTTAATGAGAAGGTGACTGAGAGATGGAAAGAGGTGGAAAAAGTGGCAGACGAAGCGGATGTAGAAAAAGAAGATGTGTTATGTACAGGTGCCAAATAACCACAGTGAAAATAGTCCTAGGTATCATAAACATGTACTAAAAAGGTCACTGTCATTTCCCTGTCAAGACAGCCTATGCTGGGGCTATCAGTCCCAGTGGAAAAGCCACAAAAAGCCCTAGACCTAGGCCCCTGGGAGCCCGATCTGCCAGGGCCTGTCTATCTGTGGCCTTGGTGTACGTTGTGGGTTGTGCCCCTTTCACCCCTTGGGCTTGGATGACTTCCTGGCTTGTGCTGGCTCTTTGCTGCCCCCAGTGGCCTTCAGGCAAAATAATCACAGGCACCAGCCCAGGGGGAAAAGCTTGGGGTCTGGGCTCTGATCTGAGGTTCTTACTGTCCTTTCCCCTTTCCTTGTTTTTATTTCCTCCCTTTGGTACCTCTTGCTTTCTCCCTCTCCCCCTGCTCAGTGCAAGCCACAACTTGTCTTGTGTCTTCCTTCTGAGAAGGCTTTGCTCACTAGATGGCCTATCCATCTAGATGCCTCCAGCTTCTCAGAAGGTGGTTTTCCTCCAGACCGTGGGCACTGCTGGCACAACCAAGAAGACAGGTCCCAGGAGAATCGTAGGAGCCCAGAGGACCTGGCCCAGGCATCCAGTGGGTGGCAGAGGTAGAATCTACAATCAGCCGATTTCCCCAGAATGCAATTTGTGGCAAGCCTGGGAGGCAAGTCCAGCGAGGACACATAGCAGCTAGTTAGAGGCCTGGTCCCCTCTTGTGCACCTGTGTTTCCTTGGTCCCGGGCCTTTCAATGTCTTCTAGTTAGGGATCTCTGCTTCATGATACTTCCAATCCACACCAACCCACCCCCAGCACCACTGTTTAAAGGGAAATGAAAGCTAAACTCGGACTACTATCTCTGAGCAAGAGAGAGTCTACGCTCTCTGAACAGCTGTCCAGCTTGACCCACAGGAAGCCCACCAGGCATCTCCTTCACCAATCATACAACACCTGCATAGCAGGTGCGAACTTCCCCATTTTTAGTGGTGGAAACTGAAGCTGCAGGGAGAAGTGGCATTGCGGAGACTGAGCCTGAGAGCAGAGACCACCATCTGCCGGCTACGCGTAGCCCACTGGAGCGCTGCTGAGGCCCTGGAGCAGCAGCAAAGCAACGGTGTTCTTAGTCTGTCAGTCAGTCAGTCTTTATTTGAGAACCATCCTCAAAATTAATGTTATTATTTATTCGACATAAATTTGGGCTGTCTGGCACTGTGCTGAACATGGAGATACTGAAAACATAACTGGCTAAATTCCCTCCTCCTCCTTGAGCTCAAAACCCAGGAGTCACTATGTCAATTCTTTTTTTTTTTTCTTTCTTTCTTTTTAAAATGTATTTAATATAGGGTCTCACTACACAACTTGGACTCGTAGTGATCCTCCTGTTTGCAGCCTCCCCAGCACTGGGATTACAGGCATCAAGCCCAGTCTTAATCACAGTCTCAGTGCACTCCAAGCCTGGCACACTGGGGATTAAACCCCAGTCCCTGTGTCTGCCTAAATAGGCACTTTAATCTGCTGAGCTATCAGGCCAGCCCTGTTATTCTATTTTTAAACACACTTTAAAATTATTTTCTAATTTTAAATAAATATGTATACATACTCTCCTTGATTTACTGTGAGGTCATATCCTGATAACCCCAGCATGAGTCACAAATACATTAATAACCTGCTAAGGCCATTATAAAACCAGAATATCCTAAATCAAACCATTATAAATTGAGGGCTGTCTGTATATACGAAATTTCCCATAAATGAAAATTTAACTTAAAATTTTCTAACTAAATAAAATAAAACTTAAAATTTTCTAATTGGGGGTGGCGGTAGGGAGTTGTGCCAGGAGACACAGAATAAATAAGTGAAACACAGATTTGATGTTGGTACATGCTAAGAACCTACAAAGAACAAAGTGGGAAGGGGGACAGGCAGCATCATTAGAAAGAACCATTAATTTTCATGGGGTGAAGGCAGGTCCCTCTAAAAAAGGGATATTGGAGTAAACACCTGAGAGATGTTTGTTAGGTACCTACTGTTACATCACAGATGATCACAAGCTTAGCAGGTGAAAGCAAAAAAAATGTATTATCTGACCTGGCTTCAGAGGATCATAATCTGGGAATGGGCCTAGTTGGATGGCTCTTGTTTAAGGACTCCCTAAGTGCTCCATTATCTAAGGCTTGATGGGCTACAGGAGCTACTTGAAGAAAGTTCACTCTATGGATGCCAGGGGGGCCAAAATTCCCTGCCAGGGGGCTGGGTACAATGTGGCAGCCAATTTCTCGCAGAGTGAGAGTTAAGAGGGGGAAAGGTCGAGCTTCCATGCCTTTTATAACCTAGTCTCAGAAGTCACACTTCATTACAAATGGACAGAATCTATTAGCCTGACAGACCAACCCCAAAAGAGAATGGAAGAGGATCACACCCACAAAAAGGAAGAAGCCAGCCATGCACTAACGTGAGGCAAGAGGATTTCAAGCCCAGGAAATAGGGTAAAACGTTTTAAGGTGGGAAAACATCTGCTGTCTTCAAAGAGCAGCAAGAAAGATGGTGTAGCTGAAGAAGGAAGGGGACTAGAAGATGAGGTCAGAGGAAACAAGCCAGGCACCAGACCATTCAGGCCAGTGGTTCCCACAGCACAGTCTCCAGCAGCCAGCAGCACTGGCGTCATTGGGAACTTGTAGAGACGCAAATTTTCGGGCCTCATCTTCCATTCTCTGTTTCTTTTCATAAAGCCTCAAGAGGCGTCCAGTGACTGCTCTAGTTTTCGAATCACTGCTCCAGAGTCAGAAAGCTCATTGCAAAGACTCTAGATTTTATTTTGAATGTAGGATCTTTAGCAGGGACATGATCTCACGGCCACCTCTGTGCAGTCCTCCTAGATTGGGTCAGCATGTGCCCTTGGTGCGTGCGTGTGAACATCTAGCTATATCACGTGTGATGCTGTGTCTCTCCATCCTGCATGTCAGTCCTGCAGATGTTGGAACAATCTTGGGCTCTTCCTTATCACCTTCCAGAGGAGTACAGGAGCTGAGGGGGTGTGTGGACAAGTATAGGGCTAGAACCATCCTGGGTCTAGGTACCTTCACACCCTGGAAGCACCAAAACCACAACCACGACCACACCACCATGACCACCACCACCAAAAGGTGAGGTACTTCTGGGTGCTGTGTCCCACTCAGCCACTGTTATAAATACAAATTCTCAGCCTGGGGGTATAGCTCAGTGGGAGAGCACTTGCCTAGATTCTCAGATCTAATACCGTGAAATTCTGATTCAATAGGTTTTGGTTGGAGCCCAGAAATCATCGCTTTTATTGACTAATCTCAGTGATGAACCAGATGTGGGGAAAGTTGATGCGATCCATAATAAAATCACATGGGAGGCCACCATACAGGAAGAGATGCTGGGACCAGACAAAATCCCTGGGGATAGGTCATATGTTGGACACGGCCAAGAACATGTAGCAAGATAGAGCCATTTAAGGAATCCCTCAGGTATTCACTGTTTCCTTTCCGACATTCTAAAATATTAGGTTCATAACACTGTCCTCAGAGAGCTACTGCTTGATTTGAGACATTGTTACCTATTGCAGCTCCCAGAGACACTGCAGGAATTAGAGCAGAAGGCCCGTTGGCATGCCTGAACCTGTCAGCACCAGGGCAGGAGCACTGTGGAGAGGAGATGGGTGCCACAGAGAAGTTTCCGGGAAATAGACTCAAGGGAGTGGAGAGAAACAGGTCCTCTGAGAAGACTTAACCTCCTTCTCCAAGCCTTAGCCCAAGTCCCTGGTGGAGAAGTCCTGAGTTAGCGACAAGGCAGATGAATTTTCAGCGTTATGTTCCCAGGTGGCAATGGACAGAGGTCAGTGGGAGATCACGGGCCACATGGTACTTTCACCACGGTGCAGGTGTGGAGAGCCCAGGTGGCCTCACGTTCTAGCCTGTGAGCATCTTGCCACTGTCATTCAGGCATTCAGAGCACTAGGGAGGGACATAGGGGCTCACAGATTCCTCCCAGGCCCCTGGAAACTGACAGACATCTGGGCGAACGATCACTTCCTCCTTCAGTTATAACACCTGCTTCCCCCTCATCCTTCCCAACAGGCTTAGTCCAAGAACAGAGGCTGCCAATTAATGAATGCACCTCTGTCTTCGGGAAGCCGCCAGAGCAGGCACTCAACAAGCATTTGGTGAATGAAGGAGGGCTCAGCTGAAAGCAACTATTTGAATCAAGTTCCATAACAACACTAATGGCTGATTTTAAAACATGTGACTGGGGTGGGGACATAGCTTGGTGGTCCAAGTGCCTGCCTGGCAAGCACAAGGACCTGGGTTTGATCCCCAGTACCCTATGCTATGCTAGCCCCAAAATCTGGCATGGTGGTGCATACCCGTAATCGCAGTGCTAGGGAGGCTGAGACAGTAGGGTAGCTATGAGTCTAAGCTGTATAGCGAGACCCTGTACCAAATAAATAAAAGATTAAAGTGCATGGCTGTATGTAGGTGTGTGTGTACTTGCATGTGTAGATAGAAAGATAAAGGAGACAGAGAGGAGTACCAGAGAGAGCAGAAAGAAGGCCGATTCCCATCCTATCTTTGAATTACAAAGCAGCAATGGCAGCAGCCTAACACAGAAAGAGCAGAGAGGCTGGGGATGCAGTTCAGTGGCACAGTGCAGGGCAGGCACGCATGCAGCCTTGGGTTTACCCCAGCACTGCAAAGCAAATAAATAGAATTCTAAACTAAATAAGAAGAGTGGAGAACACACACTGGTGGTTCATAGAAAACCATTATGAATGGGTGATAAGCCAGAGGAGATGTTTAGTCTCACTCAGAGACTAAGAGACATTCTGTTTTCTTTTACCCATGGAATAAGTATGATCTTCCAAAACTGACAATGCCTAGGTAGTGAGGATCTGGCACAGCAGGTGAGAATGCAACTTCCTGAAAGGCAATGCAGAGAGGTCTGCCCGATCCCCAGCGCACACACGCTCTGACCAAACCATACTCCTGGGTGCTGTTGTAAGGACAAAAGATTTCCTAAAGCGTGTTCTTTTCTGGTGCAGGTGGTAGAGGGGGAAAGCTCCTTGGGAATGGCACCCTCTGTGTCTGTCCATGGGGGACTGGGGATGTTGGATGGACAAGGGGCATTCGGTGCAGCCAGGAAAGCGACCAAGACACGTCTGCAGCGCTGATGCGGAAGGGCACTGGAGCACAGTACTAAGCACACAGAAAGCTCTCGCCTCCTCCCAGGGCATAGCTAACATGTAGACGCCTGCACACCATGGAGCACTGCTGAAGGAAGGCAAAGAAGCACTTGGCGCAGCAAAGCAATACGCCTACGTCTCTGTGGCCCCCCTGTGCATGCTCTGCTGTGCACGTGACGATGGAGTTAGCCACAGTTAACGATGGTCCAGTAAGACTAAATAAAAATTTCTAGAAATAAACCACTTTCTGGTTTTAAATCACATGCCACTCGGAGCACTGGCCAATCTTGCAGTTTCATGCTCCATCCCACCCAAGACAAAAAACATTCCTTTGTCCAGAGGATCTAAATGGTGTACGCTACCTGCCCATTAGTGATCAAATTAGCTGTCACAGTAGGCCAGGACTTGAGTCTAAGTAAGCTTAATTTTACTTCATAATTGAGTGCCTGTATATGACACTGGCAACTTGGATATGTCAAAGGGAAGCCATAACATATTTCCTTTAACTGAAAAAGTAAAATAAGATACTTGGAGAGATCACAGTTGTGTAATTTTTATTGTGATATAATGGTATAGTTGTTCATTGTTATTATTAGTTGTCCTTAATCTCTTCCTGTGCCTATTTATAAATTCAGTGTTATCTCATATACACAGAGTGCCATGGTATAGTTAGGGCTTGGTATTATCATACTTTCAAATATCCACTGGAGCTCCTGGAATGTATCTTCCACAGACTACTGTACATGGGAAACTGCCACAACAGAGAGGCGGACAAACCTGTGTGCTGTCAGTGCAGGAATGAAGAGGAAGAGCAATGAGAAAAGACAAGCACCAGGCCCAAGCAGGCCAGGGCAGCACAAAGAGGTATTTTTCAGGGCAATGGTGAAAGGCAGAATTAGCCAGCAAATGCTGTTTGAACAATGGGCAAACCACTTGAAAAATGTTAAGGCAGGTACATTTCTCATACATTTTCTGAAGTTAAATTGCATCTAGCTCAAAGAGTTTCAAAGGAAGAGAAGAAAAAGTCCATGGAAGTGTTAGAAGAAAATATCACCATTTTTTGCTCATGAAAAGTCTCTTCAAATAAGACCTTAAAGGGTAGAAACTGTAAAAGCAAATGATTGGCTCATCTATCTATAAAATTAAAATTCTTTTTAAAAAAACACAATCAAAATCATAAAATTCTGCTCAACAATTAAAAACTTTTGGTGCCTGTGGTAGCGACTCTTCCGTAAGGGCTGCCTGATCTCAGCAGATCCTCTGCGAGACCCAGGGACTGCAGTGACCTCTTGGCTGGTATGGCGTGGACCATCTGGGTCCTACAGAGCTGAGCTCGAGGGCCCATCTTCTGCTGGAGCTGTTGTTTTCAGCCAGTGGCTGCTAAAGAACAGAAGACAACTGCAGAAGGACAGATGGCTGCAGCTACCCTGGAGAACGTAGGGAGTGCAAGGCAAGACCCTTCGGCAGTATTTTCTAGTCTTCCTACCACATGACCTCCCAGCCTTCACTAAATGTCCTTTCCACCTTTTCTTCTTTCTCTTTCTTTCTTTCTTTCTTTCTTTCTTTCTTTCTTTCTTTCTTTCTTTCTTTCTTTCCTTCCTTCCTTCCTTCCTTCCTTCCTTCCTTCCTTCCTTCTTTCTTTCTCTATTTATTTATTTGTTTGTTTATTTGCAAATCAGAGGACCAGAATGATAGGTATTCCAAGCAT
>PVKN010036822.1:0-11360 GCA_004027915.1 Capromys pilorides | reverse complement strand
ACAGTGTTTTTTCAATACCCCCTGGGACTCAAACAGTTAAAAAAACTATGCTTTCCTTGGTAGTCAAAGATGCATCTGATATAGTGCTGATCTTGGGATGTGTGGGGGAACTGTGGTTCCTCCGAATGTGGACCCTCTTTACTACGCCGTATGCCTTCTGTGGTTTTCACTGAGGAAGACTTTGTAATTTCACTTTAAAGCAATTTCTCTTCCTAACCTCTTCTTTTCCAATGGCTTTTCCTCTGGTAGCCTCAAAATCTTGTCCCCGTGCATTCAGCAGCTCTTTTCCCTTGGTCAAACTCCACATCCTTCTGCCAGATCCACTTTCCAAAGTACAATTATAATTAAATGCATGACTTCATAACATTCTGCAGTAACCTTTCACTAATTACTCAGTGCATTATTAAACCAATGGATTTGGTTTAATCATTAAACCAAAAAAAAAAAAAATGCTGAGTAGAAACCCAGAAAGAAGCAACTATTTTGTAAACATCACCTCTACGTTTATAACCTAACCTGGTACTGCATTACATTATTATTTACAGATTAAATAGCAAAGCTTGAGTGCAGGTGGCGAGGTGGCAGGTCAGCTCGGAAGCGCCGACTGCCACGCCACCCTGCTCCACAGCCCCCAAGCCTCAGCACCACGGCCTGCAGACCACCTCCCAGTGAGACAGAAGATGCCCTGTGACAGCAGAGAGTGCGGAGAGATCGAAGAAACGGGTCACCTTCGCTGCCTCTACCGCCCTGCTCCCATCATTCCCTGCACCCAGACTCCCACACTGCACCACTGAACGTTTAATAATTTACGCACCTCAGACGCCATGCCCCCTCTGGGATAGCCTGCTCTAATAGCCCAAGTGGCTATGGTTCCTTCTTGCCCTAAATTCCTGCTGTATTTCATTACTGAAATCATCCACTGACTCACTGGTACTGATGCTCACTATGCTAACTGTTAGCGGCATCCTGGGTGCACGTGCTGTGGTGGACATGGGGATGGGTCCTGGGAACTATCGAGCAAGGCACCTGACCAGTTCCTTTGGAGGCCCACTGGCTATGCCACGCTGGCACACATCGTATCCTGACTGGAGCACAGTTTCTTTTTTAATTTTATTTATTCATGCTATGGCCAGCTCAGCCTGCCCTGAGTGGGGCTGGTGTAGCATGTTGTGCTGGGGATCAAACTGCGGTCTTTGCGGTTGCCTAAGCTTGCCTAAGCAGGTGCTTTAGGCCACTGAGCCATCTTGCTGGCCCCTGGAGCACAGTTCTCATTATCAGCATCTCACCAGCCCTGTTAGATGTCAGAAATTTGGGGAAAGATCCTTATTTATCTTGTGTCCCTCTCAGCATCTGCCTGGCACACGGTGAGGGTCTTAAAAAATACTTGCTAAAGGGTGCAGGGTGGAGTCTGACAGACACTTGCACGTCTTAAATTCTCCTTCTGTCTCCTCAGCACTGGGCTGTGGGTGGGGGGGGGGGCTTCCTGTGTTCTTCCCAGCACTCCCAGAATGCTCCATGCTTGCACCTAGTAGGGCTAACCCCTGATGTCAAATGTAAAAATGTAGAGCAGATGAGGAACCTGAGCCCCAGAAAGTTGATGCTCTGGGGCTGGAGGTGGTGCTGCTCTTGATCAGCTGAAGTGGAAGTCGGACCCAAGAGAGAACAAACGCAGTGCTCTCACTTGTACCTTGTTACCTCTGTAAATCACTGGGCAGCTCGGTACTTCAGTGAAAAAGGAATTTCACAGTTGGTGCCTTAATTTATATAACTCTTGCGTATTTAGGGCATCATGTTACTGTTTTCATGTTACTTAGAACATAATGTTTAATTGGTTTATAACTTCATCATCAAATACAACTATTATACACTTAATTGTATTTGGAAAACAATTCACTCAAATATGTACTGCACCACTCAAATACTGTACACTTGCCTCACTTTTGTATGTAGGAGAGGTTGAGGTTTTTTTTTTTTTTTTTTTAATTATGGCTGGCTCAGCCTATGAACAGTTCACTGGAAAAAGAAATTTAATTGCTGTTGGAAATGGCAAATTATGCTACTATTCAAAAAGAACGTCACACTTTCATGAGCTGTTGCTCCCGATTCCAGGGTTTCTGAAAGCCTCACCAGGCAGCATGTCTAAAATAGTGAACGAGCCAAATGATGCACAAGAGATTCTAGACCGTGCTCTACAGAGCCTAGGCGCAGAGCTAGACGAGAGAGAGGGATGCTTGGCGGCAGCGAGGCGCCAGAACCCACCTAGCAGGATCCTGCTCTTGCTCACGCCGCCACGGACTTCCTCATCGATGAGCCCGGTCAGCACCTGGCACATGGCATCGATGGACTCCAGCTGCTCGGGGCAGTCGTTAGAGATCTTCAGCCGGTCGAACCACACATTGGAGATCCCGCCCTGCATGGGAGTGTATGGTCTGTGGGAAACAAACAACAAGCAGGAATAGGAATAGGGAATAATATTAAAACTAACATTTTAGGGGGATAACCCGCTCGGGCCCCCCTCCTGTCCCTCTCTTGGGCAAGAGCTTTCTTTTCCCCCAATAAATCTATTCTGCTCATTAAAAAAAAGAAAAAGGAAAAAGAAACTACTATTTTGAATAAACAATTTCAATTTTCTGAGTTTCTTGTTAAAGCATTCATTTAATGCAAGCTGCATTAAGTTTTAAATGCTTAATTTCATTTAACATTTACTAAAGCTAACTGATAGCATAACTTTCTATCTTTAAAAGGTGGACAATTAAAGGACCAGTGAATCTTAATCCACTTTGTTGTCCATTAATGCTCTGGAATGCGCACCTAAATATATATTGAATACACACACACGTGTGCATTTCTGTTCTTAATCAATTACAGCGGACTCGAGTGGCTCTGTTTCCAAGCCCTGTGTGGGTAGAGACAAATGAGAGGTGAGCACAAGGAATCTTAGAGGTCCTGGGGAGAAGCACGAGAAGGCACAGGGGTGTGCATGGGGCAGATGTGGAGATCGAGAGCCCGCCTGAGGAACGGGCCAGGAGACTGTGAGGAAACCGCTGCTCATCCCTCGCCAGCCCTCGCTCTCTTCTGACTTACTGGTGAAAAACAGGGTTTCTCTGATAGGTAAAAGCACCATGGAAAATGGCCAGGGATGAAAGATCCACCATGACTGAAAGAAATGTAGACCAAGGACAGGAGTCCCTTCCCTCTGATCACCACACGTAGGCTTCTTCCCATGCTGACGCGCGTCTAGGCCTTGTCTCTCCAAAGTGGGATGGAAAAGCATGGAATGTGAAGCTAAACAAAAATACCAAAGCAAGAGCCAAAAGCAAACAGAGTGGGGGGCTACAAGACCCCTGGTGAGGCCTGAACTTGATTTCCTGTCTCCTCTCCAGGGAAAACTCAGGGAAACGGCAGCAGGCCCAAAGAGCCAGGCCGCTCCGTCCTCAGGCCACGTGGGCAGTGCGCTGGAGGGCCAGGCTGCACCGTACTGCCTCCACGCACTGTAGGCCCCAGAGCAAGTGGGCGTCCCGCCGGGGCCCAGGGCAGGAAGTCTGTGCTGGGAAAGTGTCTCCCAGAACCTGAGAGAGACCTGAAATCCGAAAGGGTCCCCTAACGCAAACTGAGTGAAAACTCATACCCGGGGGAGTCTTCTGTTCATTTAGAAAATAAAATCACATTATACACATCATTTTGCAAAAAGTTTTCTAACATCTGACCATATGGGATAAATATCCATGTAAGTCCATGCATAAAAAAGCTAACATTTCTCCTATACCATGCAAATATTTCACAAATATGGGATAATGAATATGAATTTAATTGCCATAAACATGTTAATTCGATGTTTGCCACATATACCTCATTGTCTGCTCATGTCTGTCTTCTTCCCCCTTCCATCACATGCCTCATCCTCTACGCTGCAGACTGCTAAAAGAAATCCTTCCACTTTTTAACACACACTAACACCTTTAAAGGACTTGCTGGAGCACCAGCGCTTTTCTGAGGTAAGAATGTGACTTTCATAGATGTATTATGGTCTAGCAACAGCACACAGAAATTCTCCACCTCATACAGCTCTCACCTGTGGTTTTAAAACTACATCGCATTCTAGTAAGACGAAGATGCTCCACAATGCCACCCTCTGCCTTCCAGCTGCAGAGCCTTCCCTGGTACCACGGCTCTGGCCTGGGTCCTGTGTAACAGAGAAGGAGCCACAGGATTGCTGGACTGAAAGATGCAATCTGGAAGTCTCAAAGCTGCTGCTACAAAACGTGCAAAATCTCAGCTTCTAAAACACGGGTTGGACAATATCACTTTCTGCAGCATTCTTGGGAACCCGTGTTAATATACTGTACAAGATCATTTAAGGGCGTCAACTAGAACTTTAAAATCAAGATTTTTGGGGTGTAACTTGCATAAGTGAATGCACACATTCAAAGTGAAGCATTTTTGATCATGCTACGACCACCTCCACACACAATGACACGAGACAGACCCTTTCTCAGAGAAGCCGTCGTGCCTCTGGGCAGGGAATTCCCACAGACTTCCTGGGGCCCCTGTTCTGTGTTTCTATCAATAGGTAACCACTCCACTGCTCTGCAGCTCCTTGCAAAGACAAATGCTGGCTGACTGACAGCATTTGGGTTATTTTTTTCTATTCGAGTTTTACCTATTTTTCTTATATAGTTTAGAAGAACAGTTTTTCTATTACTGATGAGTATTTGTTATCTAATTTTCAACTATTCCTTTCTGAGTCTATTTTTGACACTGACATGTATTTAAACGTTCCTTTTCACCAAATAAAATTTTGCATCTTATATAATATCTTTAAAAAAAAATTCTAGTTTTCTTAATTTGTGTACAAGGTTTTCTGCAGCCCATATAGAATCCTAGATATTCCTTTATGTTTTTTGCTTGGAGTTTTAAGTCTTAAACTTTGGGGAAATTGATTTCGTAGGATTCAAATCCATGCTATCACGCCCAGAGAGGTTCACGTGCGTGCGGGAGGCATGCCCACGCCCACACCCGCACGCACACCCACGCCTGCACGCACAGCCACACCCTTCCCAAAGGTGGAGCACCACCTCCACCAAGGGCTTGGTTTTATTCTCCGTAATTTAGCTGCTTCCCACCTGGGTCCCATGACAGAGTTAACCCCAATGCCTTCCATACACTTCGTCTAAGAGATCTGACCTCCTTCCAACGCGTCTAGTGCTGCTAGACCAGACTGTCCTTGGGAACCTCGTGTAGCAGGCGGTGCTGTGACTCAGGTGAGGACGCATGACTGAGAAGGACTCTGTATTGCTCCAACCATCTGTTCATGAACTAGTGTCTGTTTCACAATTGCTATTGTTTTAGTACTTTTGTTACAAAAGTGTGCGAGGTAAAATCTTCTACCATCACTGATTTTTCGTACTTACACGGCTTTTATTAGCCAGTAATCATTGTTCTTTACCATTTATCCAGAAATTAACCAGAACATTTAGCGAACATTCATACATTCATTCATTCACTCACTCATTCATTTGCTGGTGCTAGTGAAGGAACCTAAGGCCTTGTATATACAGGCAACTGCTCTACCACTGAGTTATATCTCCAACCTTTTTCATGCTTTATTTTGAGCCAAGGTCTTACTAAGTAGTCCACGCTAGACTTGAACTGGTGATGCTGTTTGTACAGCCTCTGGAGTAGCTGGGACTACAGGATTGTGTCAGTGTATCCAGCTAAATCAACCTTTAAAATACTTGGAAATAAGCCTTTTAAAAAAATCCTTCTGGGCAGGTAGACACTGAAGAGCTACAGAGATGGAGGACTTCACTAAGAGACTTGTAGATTTATTAACCAAATTTAGTAGTGTAGTAAGATATAAAGTCTCAATACTCAAAAATCAACAGCATTTCTATACACAAAGAATGCACCAAGAGAGAAATTAAGAGAGTAATGCCGTTCAAAATAATATCCCGAGAAATGAAATATTTAGGAATCAATCTCACAAAGGAAGTAAAGATCTACATAGTGAAAATTATAGTGCTCTGAAAAGAGATTGAAGAAGATTTCAGAAAATGGAAAGACATTTTTTGCTCCTGGATAGGAAGAACCAACATTGTGAAAATGATCAGGCTCCCAAAATCGCTTCACAAATTCAATACAATCCTGATTAGCATGTCACACAGATCTAGAAAAAAATTCCTAAAATTCATCTGGAACCAGAAGAGACCTAGACTAACAGAAACAATACTGAGCAACAAAGTAAAGGCATGAGGAATTGCAATCTACAATGTGAAATTATATTACAAAGCTACTGTAATAAAATCGGCATGACTCTGATAAAAACAGACCTGATGATCAATGGAACAGATTAGAAGATGCAGACACAGCTACAAACACACTCAGCCTCTTATCTTTGAAAAAGAGGCCAAGCATGTTCTCTGTAACATGGAAGGCTAAAATTCAACCTATGTCTATCACCATGCACAAACCTACAGTCAAAATGGATAACATTTTCAAATATTAAAACAGACACACTAGATCTTCTGGAGGAGAAAGTAAGTAGAAGTCTTAGACATAGTGGGAAGGGGAGAGAGAGTTCATGAAGAAAAACAAACTGCATGGGAAATACTTCAAAGAATCAACAATTGGGATCTCATCTTTTTAAAAACTTTTTGTAAGTCAAAAGAAGTTACCAACAGAGTAAAAAGAAAACCCACAAATTGGGGGAAAAATGTAGCCAACTGTCCCTCATATAAAGGACTTATATGTAGAACATATAGAGAATTAAAAAAAAAAATAGACCTCCAAAATTCAAAGACTCAATCCAAAAATGAGTATCTGAGATGAATATACACTTCACAAATGATGAAATACAAATGGCAAATAAATACATGAAAAAAATTCTACATCATTAGTCCCTAAAGAAATCAAATTAAGACAACACTGAGATACCATCTCTTACCAGAAATAATTGTTATTATCAAGAAGTTAACAAATCCTGGAGAGGCTGTGGGGAAAAGGAATCCTTCTGCACTGTTGGTGGGAGTACAGACTGGTGCAACCACTATAGAAATCAGTGTGAAGGTTCCTCAT
Organism: Capromys pilorides; assembly: GCA_004027915.1. Classification (NCBI taxonomy): domain Eukaryota; kingdom Metazoa; phylum Chordata; class Mammalia; order Rodentia; family Capromyidae; genus Capromys; species Capromys pilorides. Next base: position 4,286 of record PVKN010036822.1, on the reverse strand, counting down.
AAAGCTAGGATAAGAGGTTTTATTCAGGGCAGATTTTCCCCTCATAGGTATTTTTCCAAGTGAACCGAATAACATATGCCACAGTGATTTATGTGCACTCACATTTATAGCAGCGTAATTTGTCATAGTTAAATCTTGTAAACAACCCAGTAACCCATCAACTGAAGAATGGATAAAAAATATATGGTATTTTTACAACAAGGAGTATTACTCAGCTATAAAAGATAGACTCGAGGTTATTAATAAGTAAATGGATGCAACTAGAGACCATATTGGTATGGGAAAGAAGTCACTCTCACATGTGCAAACATTGCATTGTCTCCCTAGTGTAAGAACCTGAAAGAGAAAATAAAATTGGAGGGCCAGGGATATAGCTCAGGGGCATGAGTGCCAGCCTGGCAAATGCAAGGACCTGAGTTTGATCTCTGGCACAAAAAAAAAAGAAAGGAAGAAATCAAAGAAAGAAAGAAAGAAAGGAAGGAAGGAAGGAAGGAAGGAAGGAAGAAAAAAGAGAGAATCTGTTGAAAAGGAAGGAAAACTGGGATAAGGAAAAGAACAAAAGAAGGGAGAAATATATTTATGTATATATGAAAAATAGCTTGTATACTTGTACTGCTGATTTCTGCTGGTCTTTTGAAAGAGTAGTTAATTCTTATACTTTTTTCTTTTCCTTTTTAATTTTTTATAACTTTTTAAAGACTAACTTTGCTTGTACTTTTGTCTGGTAAGCTAAACAACTAATTTGAAGGCAACATAATACAACCACCATTTTGTCTTGTCTTTCAAAAAATCCCTCTGGAATTCTAATTAGTGCTTTATGATAATTAGATCATTAGCATTTGAGGACCAAAACACGAGGGGAGGGAGGCAGGCAGCACCCTCTAGGTTTGCAAGCACAGAGGCCTCCTTGCCATGTGGAGAAGATAAAGGCCCGTGCTGGCTCTCCTGGGGCTCCAGGGCCTAAGTGCTCCTCGGCCCCTTCGGTTTCCTGAGCCCAGAAGCTGGGCAGCTCTAGGGAACAGGGGAGCTGGAACGGAAAAGAAAGAGAAGGAAGAAAGCACGGGAGCCTTCTCCCAGGAAACTGGGATCACCTCTCTTGGACACTGAAAACCGAAGCAGGTGCTGCCCACTGTCGCCACCAGCCCAAAGGAAGCCGCAGAGCGTCTTCAAAGGGCACTGAGATCACAGGGAAGCTCTGAACCAAGCCCGAATGTACAGTGCTCTAGGGTCCCGCAGCTCGGTACTCTTCTGCATGCGTTCGGCTTCCCTTCCCAGTTTGCTCGGCTCCTTCTTGAAGTGCTTATTTGTCTGTCTAAGCACTTAAATAGGGATGATATCATAGGCTGCACAGTGAATCATTCTGGGAACTGAGCCATTAATGGGAAAAAAATGACACTAGCTTTACTTTTTCCCCTCTGACAGTATCGTCTTTAATTAATTAGCGATAGAGGGTCCACAGGAGTAGAGTCCCAGTGCAAGCATTTCACTAATCTAGTGGTTTTTAGTTCTCTCACTTCTCCAAGAAAATTAAAATTTCCTGTTCCAAAGAGATAATCAGAAAAACTTAATGAGACAAAGAACAATTTAGAACTATTTTGCTAAGAAAACATAATGGAGTATGCATAAGTCTCCTAAAATGTTAGAATAACCTTTAAATACAGCATAAAAGACAGATTTTTAAACAGCTAAAAAAAAAAAAAAACCTGGCACATATGTTATACTCATTTACCTTCTTCCTCAAATAAATCACTTTATTAGCTGGTATAAAACAGCTCAGACATTACCACAATAAATAAATATGTTTGGCTAGGAACATCTGTGTGGCTCCTAAATCAATCAATCAATCAACCCATTACACATGGGTAAAATATTAAGTTAGAAAAAAATGTCCAAGGTTTTCTAAAAATAAAGGCCCTCAGCTTGATGCCCACTTTTGTTTTGATCTTTGTTCTCCTCAAGGCCTACAACCACAAGGTCACCATAACCGTGAAGATAGCAGCCTGGCCTCCTCCTCTCTGTGGACGCCAGGGACGCTCGTGTACGTGGGCTCCAGGTCACTTGCTTCCCAACTTCCCTCCAATGACCTGTTCGTCATCCACGTTGGCACCGTGTGCCTGAGCCCTCCACCCGGAATGCTGTCCGCACCTTTGTGCATAGTGGGAGCCCCTGGGTCAAAAGTTACCTCTCAAGAGAGCTCCTGTGACTGCACCCTGTGACACCCCACTTCCAACACATACACATACACAGACTCTCTACCCTGTTGTCCTACTAACTGTCCCCATGCTACCTGTCATTATTAGAAAGGACAATGTTTCATTTTCTTTATATTTTCTGTGACTCCTGGGTATAAATACTCCATGGGTGAGATCAAAGCCCACTACACTGGGTACTACTGGACAATATGGTGAATGTTTAAGATTACAAAGAAAAAAAAGGCATTACTGTAAAAACAAAAACAAAACCAAGCAGCACGTGCATGCCCCGCTCTTTCACGAGTGTCTTTAGTGGCACTGTCAGGGCCACTAAATCAATTCAGTAACTGTATGGAACAAAACATCTCAGTGCATCCTCAACCACCTCAGTCATCGCAGTGGGCACTGTGCAGTTCCTAGCTCTTCCCTAGAGTCAAAGTGACCATGCCAGGCAAACGTCTCGAATCAGTTCAGGATGCTGAGGCAGCCACAGCCATGCAAATAAAGATGTTCAAAAAAGGGTTTCCAGAACTGCTGCAGAAGCAGCGAGAACCATGGGATAGGTATGCGCAAGCCAGGTGGGTAATTTGAGAGAGATTAACAGCAGCATGTCTTTTATTGCAGCAAATTGTTTTAAATTTGAAAACAGCATTTTTTTTTTTAAATCACATTCCATGCACAGTAGATGTTCCCTAAGCTCTACTGAAAGACAGATGCCAATCAGTGACCACTGTGTGTCACTGGGGCGTGGTTTGTGTCAGCTAGAAACAGCACAACGTCTAAGACGATTGTATTTGTCTTTAGCTATGACAAAAGCCACAATGAAACTTCTAGAAAATGGTCAAATTTTTCTTTTGCTGCTTTAACAAAAGTTTCGATAAAAAACTCCAGGTTTTTTTTTTTCCCCTCAATTATAGGCACTTAAATATGTTAGGTAACAGACTTAGCAAAGAAGTAAACTATTCCCTTAAAACAGCTGTTTTTAATAAAATTACTGGTCCAGCCCTGCTGGGACCTGGCCAGGGCGTCTGCAGGTGTGCCTGAGATAAGAGCCCTAATGAGAGAGCGGAGACAGAGCTGTCGCTCGCTGTCTCTATCCTGAAGGTGCCCAGGTCTAGTCAGCATGCACGTTCAATTAAAGGTACAAACGTGCACTTTCTGTGGAAAAACAGTGAATCAAAAAGTGGAGCAAACTACCCCAATCCTATGAGTTTTACAAGTTTTTCAAACAGAAATTGTATCATTGTATAATGATGAGTAGCTTGTTAAAAATTATAATCTTTTAAAGAGTTGAAGTTGTAATAGTAAACTCAAACTAATTATAAATACAGCCAAAATATGACACAGAAATAAAAATCTTTATTGGGTTCTTCAATTAGAGTCCAAATTAACATGAGAAAATACATCACTCTTTTTCATTTTAATTAGTGCAGCAAAATAATTGATTTTTTACTTAACATGTTTCTACTTAGCTGACTAAAAACACTTACTAAACATAGCTAAGGAAAAAGAGTGCTTATAAACAAAATGGTAATTAACGATTTAGTCAAAACACAACAATATGCCTTAACAAATCACAAATGAACAGGGCATAATAGACTACTGTTCTTCTCTTATGCTTTTTAAAATATGTATAACTGATAGAAACCAAAATTATAACCTAGTGCTTTGGAGTTTTCAACATATGTAGATGAAATGCACATCACCATCTTAAAGGAACTGAATGATTTAAACCTTCATATTTCTCTTAGAATTAAGAAGGAGAAATGTCTGCTATGTGTATTGCACCATAGCACAATGGGGGAAAATGGACAAATTAAAACAAAGTACTAAAATGTCTAAATAATTTAAAAGATGAAAACCATGGGACTAGAGGAATAGAAACTATGGATCTAAATCCACACCTATCAATTCTGTGTTAAACTATGCTTAAATGGCTTAAGCAAGCCACTTAAAAGTCATGTCAGGTTAAAGAGAAAAACCAAAGCTCAACTACATATTGCCTACATGTTTAAAACATATTATAAATACAACTGATATACATAGGTTAGTAGTGAAAACATACAGGGGCTGGGGAGATAGCTCAGTAGAATA